>RJWT010025327.1:0-16167 GCA_004365215.1 Cuniculus paca | reverse complement strand
AGCCCCAGCTGGCCTTGCACTCACGGCAACCCTCCCGCCTCAGCCTCCCGAGTGTTTACAGGTGTGCGCCACCACAACAAGCTCTAAGGGGTGGTGGTCTGAACAATGAACTCAAGGCCTGCGGATTTAGCTCGGCGGCCTAAGTGCCTGCCTGGCAAGTGCAAGGTTGTGAGTTCGATCTCCAGTGCTGCAAAAAAAAATAATAAGCTCCAGAGTGGATTCCACTTTTCCAGCTGAGTGTCACTTCAGAAGACAGAAAACTGTGCTGCTTTCCTGAAGACTTAAAAAACTTCTTACATTTTACATGTATAAGGGAGAAACCCATTTGGGCCACCTGGAGATTCTGCAAGCAGGGGTCAGTTTGCTTTCACTTTGGGTGTCTGGTGTGGTTTGTGTAAGCTCTAGCTGTCTCGCTGCACCTGACGACAAAGCCGCTTTGCCACTTTCCTGGGAGGCTCAGCAATCTGCGTCCCCGGCAGAGAGCAGCTTAGGCAGCAAGAGGAAGGACCAGCCGGGTGCAGGGCGCTGCAGGGAGCGGTGTGCTGGGGTCGCGTGCAGGTGACTTTCCTGCTGCTGCGCTTGATTTCACTCTCTCCCGGCGCTGAAACAACGCACCTTCCTTTATGCATTTATTACTGTTACTCCAGTAGATTTTCAATGGGCAGTGTTTGGTTGTGATTTTACTTATAAAACCAGAGGCAGGAGTATGACCAGAAACTTTCTACATAAGTTCTCTATTTTTGATTATTGTTTTTTCAGTTTTAATGTTTTATTAGTGTATATATATATATATTGGGGGGGGCACCGGGGATTGAACTCATGACCTTGCACTTGCCAGGCAGGCTCTTAGGCCACTGAGCTAGATCCCTGGCCCTTGTTTTTTTGAGACAGGGTTTCACTATGCCGTTCAGGCTGGCCTTGAGCTCACTTTGTAACCCAGGCTGGTCTCCAACTCACAACGATCCTCCTGTCTCAGCCTTCTGAGTGCTGGGATTACAGGCGTGAGCCACCACGCCCGATTTATTAGTATATATTTGCAAGATATGATGCTTACATTCATTGTGGGCAATCTGTACATGTACGTGACGCATTTTAATTCCTTTTATGTCCATTCCTTTTCAACCTCCCCTTTCTTGACATCCTTACTTTTTGCAAAAAAAAAAAAAATCTAGCTCCCTGTTTCCTGTTATCTATCTTTCATTTTGCTTTTTAATTTATTTATTTTAGGTTTGTCATATAAGGGAAACCATGTAATATGAACCTGTGTGTCTGATTTAGTTCACTTAGTCTCAAAGTGTATCCGTTTTCCTACCAATGACCCACGTTTATCCTTCTTTGTGGCAGAGTAGTACTCCATTGTGATAAACATGGCACTACACCCATTTATCTGTCAATGAACATACAGCCAGCTTCCAAGATTTACCTACTACGAGTTGTGCTGCTATAAACATGTCTATGCATGTACTTTTCTTACACTTAACACCACCACCCCCAATTTTGGTGTTTCCATATCCTCTATTGGGCCATCACTGTTAGCGAAGAAACAAAAGAAGTTTCCTGGATGACAATTTTATTATCCGTAAAGAGCAGGTTTAAAACACGTTTCCCTTGTCAATGCTATGGGCGTTGTGGCAAGACATACTTCATGCCATGCTTAAGTATTGTGGAGAACCGTAAGCTGGCTTACTCATTACTGCTTTAGCACATCTTCACACTCTATTCCTGGTCCTGTTTTAATTTTAGGCATCAGACAGTTTCTGAAGCGCCTCACATTTCCTCTTTTGCTCCTGGCAGGTTTTTTTATTTTTGATTTTCGTGGTACCGGGAATCGAACTCACCACCTCGCACTTGCCAGGCAGGCGTTGTGCCGCGGAGCTACATCCCGGTCCCGCTGTGCCCCTCTGCGAGCGCGGAAGAGGGATTTCACAGTCAGGAGCTTTCTCTCCCTGAGCATCTCCGGGTCTCTGGTGCCCCCGAGGGCCGCTGTGGTTCAGTGGTCGGAACACCCGCCCCGGCACCGCAGGTCGTCCCATTTGCCTCCTGCTTTTCTTTTTTTCTTGTGAGCCCTGCTCAGCCGGAGTCAGAGCCACGCGGTGGGGAGGGCGAGGAGGAGGCGCGCGGCCTGCTGTCCACCTGAGACTGGGCGCGGTGGCGGAGGGTGCCAAGGGCCCGATGGTCCCCAGACATCTTAGGCTGCGTTTCCTTTCGGTCTGAGCCGAAACACTACTAGAATGATCACTGAATTTTTAATTTTTCTGAAACAAACAACAAACAGAGCATAGAGTCTGTACTCTGAACACTCCGGGAGGCTGAGGCAGGAGGGTCACCAGGTGGACCGCAGTCTGGGAGCTTCACGATCTTGCCAGGGAGAGGCCAGGGTTCAGGATAAAGAGCGGGGCTCAGTCCCCAGGCTGCGGAAACGGAGGGGCACCGTGCGGAGGAGGGTGGGGCCCAGGCTGTCTGCTATGGGCGGGTGGGCTCCGGGCGGGCGGAGGAGCAGGAGCCAGGTGGATGACGCGCTCTGCCCGGCCTCTCTCCGGAGCTGAGCAGACGGTCTTGAATTGCAGACTGTGAGCCACACGCACCCCTTTTCTGTAGAAACATTCCTTAGGTATCTTCTTATCGCATTAGACAGATCCTTATTGTCAGATACCACTCATTCCATGATTTTCTCCTAGCCGCGATAAACTCTACTGCCAGTCCTCCCGGCCAGATCCTTTACTTAGGGGGAAAAGATACTGATCAAAAAACAAGACGATTCAGAGTTGTGCCCAGCCCCACCACTTACTAATGCAGCTGAGTCACCTGGCAGGCTTGGGTGGCAAGGTTTTCCTCCATGCTCAGTCTCCCCAGCCCACAGTCTTGCTTTCTGTGGGTCCAGTTCTCTACAGTCCACTACAGTCTAAAAATAAAAGTTTGATGGAAAATTCTAGAAATAAACAACTTTTTTTTCCCCCTTGAACACTGCTCCTTACAAGTAGTGTGGCGAGATCTCGGGGTGCCCTGCTTCATCCAGCCCAGATGCAAATCACCCCCTGCTCACCGTTTCCATGCTGCAGACGCCGTGACAGTGCAGCGTGTTACTCCCAGTTCTCAGACATTCACAAAGCCTTCCTGCAACTTCCACTCACTTCGGTCCCCTTCTTGCCACCAGAAAGTGGTAGGACAGTCACAGGTCTTCACACGCACGCTTACCAGTCTGGGCTTCCGCAGGACTTCTCTGCATCGTCTGCATCCCATTTGCTATCTCCAGTGCCTATAGCATTTTTGTCCCATCACGTGTCATGATTAGGAGATAGCAAACTCACCTGTTCTATTCTGTTAGCAGGTGTTGATCATTTAGTGATTTATAAATTAAGCTTTCTCATAGGTATGCATGCACATATAGACTATCCAGGATGCAGTACTGTTTGTGGGTGCGGGCAGCCCCTGGTGTCCCCTGGGGAGCACACACCCTGTGGATACAGAGAACCATAAAATGAAACTGGATTTAGCGCTCTCAACGTTCTCTCATTGCTCTAACATTTCTAAGTTCAAAGCCTCATACAGCCGTGACGCATTTTGCATCATGGACCAAAGAACGCGGAGATGTTCACATGTGCTTATTTTACTGATTTACTTTAGATCGGGGCCTTTGTTGGTGGGCTCCTCCTCCTGGTGGTCACCGTCGCTGGTGTGGTGCTGTCAAAGGAATTCTGGAATTCAGATACCGACTTTCTGACCATCAGCTTCATCTTCCCTTTGATGGGTCACATCTCAGGCTTCCTGCTGGCTCTCCTTACCCACCAGTCCTGGCAAAGGTACAGCTCGTTCCCCACCCGCTTTTCCTCTTTTGCAGTGCCAGGGCTCGAACCTAGGACCTCATTCATGCTAGGCAGGGCTCTCACACCCCAAGCTCCCGGGAGCTTTTTTGAGGAAGTAAATTAAACTGATGGCCAATGGCAGGTTTTGCTGCGTTGGCTGTGTCGGGAGCCAGGAAGAGCTCTGACTTTCACGGCAGGCAGACAGGACACTCAGCAGAAAGACGGCGAGAGGCTGCAGTAATTCTTCATAGGAACTAAGGGCCAAACGGACGGCCAGGTGTAGAGTGGGAAACTAGGTCTGGGGCCTTACGGCAGCTTGTTGAGACCTGACATCGCTCTCCGAGTTCCAATAATTAGACAGGAGGGGTGAAGCTGTTTCACAAAACACAGAGATCATTCCAGAGCCTGAACAAGTTTCAGGGAGTTAAGTCCTTATTACGACTAATTACGAAACACAAGAGGAGAAAGGAGACAAGCTTCCTGCTGGAAGAATAAGTAACTTATCTTAAATATTATCCTTACCAGTTGGGACATATATTTCATAAATACCATGAAATAGCAAAAGTGGTAACACTACATGTTGTCCTGCCTGTAATGAGATGAGCACTATCGTACAAGGACGAGGGACAGAAAATAGACATAAACTTCCTGGAAGGCAGTTTAGTGTCATATCAACAGACTTATAAATATTTACGGTTCTTAACTCAGTAATTTTACTTTTAAAGGTTTGTTCTAAAACTGGCTCCTTCAGATATGTACACGAATATTGATAGGCTAAGACATTAACTGCAGTGTTACTTATGAATATAAAAATGGAAACAATTTAAGTATCTAACAATAGGGAGATATTTAACTCATGACTGAGCCATGAGATGGAGATGATGCATCAATTTTAATGATTTTGGAAGGTAGTCAAGAGGTAAGCCTTACTTAACAGAAAATGGTTTTTGTTTTGATTCCCACTTTGTAGAAGAAAGCAAAAAGCATTCTGTGTTGAAAAATACTGGAAAAGCTGGGCCTGGTGGTGCACGCCTGTAATCCCAGCACTCGGGAGGCTGAGACAGGAGGATCGTTGTGAGTTCGAGACCAGCCTGGGCTACAAAGTGAGCTCAAGGCCAGCTTGAATGGCATAGTGAGACCCTGTCTCAAAAAGAGAAGGGCTGGGGATCTAGCTCAGCGGCCTAAGTGCCTGCCTTGCAAGTGCGAGTTTGTCAGTTCAATCCCCAGTGCTGCCAAAAAAAGAAAACAAAAAACTGGAAAATATACTATATGTTAATTCTGAGTAGTGAACGTAAGGGTAATTTTAGTTCTTGTATTTTCTTTGCATATTTTATGAGTCTTTCAATAAGTATGTCTATTATTAAAATGTGAAAAGAATTATTAAATAAAAGTGAACTATGTGGCTGAATCCCCAAGGTGCAGGTTGGGAGGGTTTACTTGGATTGACCCTGCCACCACTCCACTCAGGGACATTCAGCATTTTACCAGGAATGGGCACGTTTCTGCCCAGGCTGTCTGACTGACTTCTTGTTACCACACTGAGAGGCAGATACATGACCCTAATTTTACTGATAAGTAAACTCTTCAGAGAAGTGATCTACCCAGCTCCTAGTGCTAGAACTAGTGCAGTTAGGACTTGACCTTGGGTTGGCATGTTAGCTTTGCCATGGTTGGGCAAAATACCCAACACGGGCTACTTACAGGAGAGATGTTATTTGGTTCACAGCTTTGGAGGATTCAGTCCATGGCGGACTGGCTCTAAGGTAGAAACAGCAGGGCAGAAGAGTGAGGTGGAGCAAAGCAGCCTGGCTCATGGTGGCTAGGAAGCAGAGCGTGAGGAAAGCACCCACGAGAGATAGACGCTCACAGATACATCCCAACGGGGCCGTGCCTCCTAACAGCACACGCAGCCATGAACAGCCAGCGGGCCAGTGCAGTGACGTGGACGGCACCCCCGCGAGCCACTCACTTTTCCAGGAGTCTCTTTGTTCCCAACATCAGCAATCAGAAACACAAAAGTTGAGGGGCTGACTTTCATACTTGAGTCTGGAGAACAGCGTACTGTGAGGGCAAGGTGTACTCAGCAGCCTTGTCTTCTCTGCATGATGGCTTGACTGAGATGAGGACCGAGCGAGTGTGTTTGCCGGGTGAGTGGTGCAGGTGTGGCTCCAGCACCGTAGCTCAGTCGTACTGAGTTACTGGCAAGCGATCGAAAGAAGCAGGGAAGGAAGAGAGGGTAGTAAGGAATAAGCAAGTAGAAATACAATGTGGACCAGGGACCTTGCCTTGTACCATTGATTGTATTTCCAGCCCCACATTCCAGTCCAGCTCACACATCCCGTGTTCATGCTCGGAACACCTTTCCTCTCTCCACTTCTTGGTGGGAAAGCCTGCAGGCTCCCTTACCAACTCAAAACAGATGAGCTGAATTCAACCCCCGAGTCCTGGCTTCTCTCTTCTCTGTCCTTTTTCATTTTCTGCAATACAAAAAACAAGCAATACAGAGAAGTAAAAAAAAGTATCACTAAATCCTTTCACCAAAGACTACCATCTTTGACCTTTGGCTTTTGTTTCTAGTGTTCAATTTGTGCTGAACTCAACTTTCCATTTTCATCTCTTCAGACCTTCCTCTCCCTGCAGGTAGGCTGGGTGACTGTGCAAAGCCTCCTGAATAAGTCACGTTCACACTTGTTCCTGGAGCTTTATTTTTAATTTCTTTTTGGTTTTTGAGACAAGGTCTCACTCTGTGCCCTAGGCTGGCTTCAAGCTCACTTGATCCTTCTGCCTCAGCCTCCTGAGTGCCGGCATTATAGGTGTGTGCCACCACTCCTGGCTTCTCCCTGGAACTTTGGTTTCTATAATCCCCCCTACATTAAACACCTCCTGCACTCCAGTCTGTAGCCTCATGCCTCTGTGAAGTTTTTCTAACTACTCTGCAAGTTGTCTGAATTTTTGCAGCAACTGTCTAGCCCTGGGTTATACTTTGTCTTGTGTTGTCACTGAACCTTTCCTCTCTCTGTGTGTGTGTGTGTGTGTGTGTGTGTGTGTGTGTGTGTGTCTTTCCACCCAGATTCCTAGGGCAGGTTCATAAAACACCCCCTCCCTCAGTGCCTTTTTCGGGACCACCCTGCAGGGCAGGTGCTCTGAAAATAATTATTGAGGAAGCCAGCACATTCCCTTCCTGACCTCAGAGTTTATGTGTGTCGTTATCCACAAGAGGAGATGTAAACATAGTCCTTCTTGCTGACGTGTAACAAGCCTTTTCATTGCCAGGTGCAGGACAATCTCCTTAGAAACTGGAGCTCAGAACATCCAGATGTGTATCACCATGCTTCAGCTATCCTTCACTGCTGAGGACCTGGCCCAGATGTTTAACTTCCCCCTGGCCTATGGGTTCTTCCAGCTGCTGGACGGATTTCTCATTGCTACAGGTGAGTGAGCTTTCACTGTATCCATCCAATTTCCCAACTTTTTTTTTTTGAATAATCTAAACTTGGGTTGTCCCTGTAATATATTTTTATACCTGACGTAGTTGGGAATAATAAAGTAAATAAACAAGATACTTTGAAATAGTGGGAATTTTACAGAAAAAATGTTTTAAAAACATTTGAAGTTGGGTGGGGTGGTGCATGCCTGTAATCCTAGCACTTGGGGGGCTGAGGCAAGAGGATTGCCATGAGGTCGAGGCCAGCCTGGGCTACATAGCGAGTTCAAAGGTAACCTGAACTACATAGGGGAACCTCGTCTAAGAAAAAGAAAAACAAAGAAAACCATTTGAATGTGAGATTGCAATTAGAAACAAATATACTTCACAAAAACTGATGCTCTATGAGAACCTAGATTCTAGGACTTTGAGGATAAGCCCTCCAGGAGCAAACACTGACCTCAAGACATTTACCAAACTATAAATATAGATTTTGTACATCTCTGTAAGAGCCTTGAGGTCTCAAATACATTACTTCTGTGTTTTTGCAGACTTATATTTCAATGTGCAAGTCATAGGATTTATGACAAGTCATTGTGAAATTTTTTCAAATAGAAAAATGTAACACATATCCAAGCACATATTTAAAGATATTTTATGTCTTGTTTTTTGCGTGTGTGGTTTTTTGAGACAGTGTCTTGCTATGCAGTTCGGGCTGGCCTTGACTCACTTTGTAGCCCAGGCTGGTTTCAAACTTGCAGTGATCCTCCCGCCTCAGCCTCCTGAGTGCTGGGATTACAGACGTGAGCCACCACACCTGGAAAGATATTTTATATCTTTACACACATACACACATGGTGTTTACCTATCCATACAGCCAGATACACAAAATTACTCTAGAGCCTATCGTTATGCAGGTTTATAGAGGTAAAGTTTTAAAAACATATGGATATATACCTGTATATGTCTCAGTCTTGGGCCACTGTAAATTCTTCCTGTTGTCAAGGGAGAGACTGAGTAAGGCTCAATGATTACTGATCTAAATGATTACCTATTGATTACTGATTGTTCTCATCACTGATATAATAAACATAGCAATATATGGAGAAGGTGGGGGGCTGTGGTTTTTCCGTAGAGTGAGAGAACCGTCAGAACAATGCTCCTGGTGGTAGACGTGGGTGTTAGGGGAGCACCACACTGGCTTAGGCTCAGCTCCATCCTAGCTCCAGTGAGGGAGCCTGTCCCACAGTCAGCGCTCTGCAGGGGCTGCCGAGCGACCCCCCGCGGCGGATTGACTGCATGAGTGACGTGTCAGCGACCAGATGAATGAGTCTCAGTGCCGGACAGAAAGAACTCCTCTGATCTGCTGAATCGCGCTGTTGCACAGCTCTGCCGCTTCTTTTTCCTGTGTGTTTATAAGTGCACGGTGGGCACAGACACCGAGAGTGTGCACAAGAGTACAGTGTCCCCGCATTCAGCCTTTGGTGACCCCGTTTCTAATCCCGCGTGTTTCATCACCAGGTTACCAGGCATACAAGAGACTGAGGAGCAAACACAGACAGCAGAGCGTGGATCGCGCAGAAGCCCCTCCCGAGCAGACATCCAAGGAGACCAGTGCTTTCCTGGAGGACGATGAAGCATCGGCCGTGACCCCTGGGCCTTCGGGGCTAGGGGCCCCCACAGGGCTCTGGGGCGGGGCGCCCCCCTCACCTCCTGTGAAGAGTGCGGACCTGCTGGCCACTCAGGCCCCCCGCCTGCCGGAGCCGCGGGAACAGACGGCGGGCACTGCTGCCTGAACCCCTCGGCAGACCCCCGTGAACACTTAAGCACCCAGCGTGACAAAACTTGTTTGCACTTTTGTGCGGTCGTGAACTGCAGCAGGATCGCTTCGGAGGGGCTCTCCGGGGGCCACACGGGAGGGTCCCTGCGTGTGATCCTGCCTTCCTGGAGTGGGGGTGCGCACAGGGGCGGCGCCTTTCCTGGGGGTTTGCGCGCAGCCAGAGGCGGGCTCAGGGAGGCGCGCGCTCCGCTCCCCGGGGCAGGGCCTAGCCGGGCCTGGGTCCCCGTCACCTCCAGAGCCCGGGTGGGTCCTTGGAGCACTCAAGAGGAAACTGCAGCTCTCACCAACAAATGGGGCCCTTTTCTCAAATGACTGTTCCTCCTAAAGGGCTGGCGTATCTTTTTTGATCACAGACACTGTAGACGTTTAGAGGGAAGTTAAAGAAACCATGAGGTCGAAAAGCAAAAGCCTGTGCCATCGCTCCCTAGAGGGCGACGCATCCGCGTGCGTCCCGATCTACGTGCGTCCACTGAGTCCTTGCCGGAGCGTGAGACTGACCCGCGTCCGCCGGGTGACCTTGCAGAGCCGCTCTTCCCGGAGTCTCTGCTGACTACCTCACTGCACAGCAGCGCTGCCCAGCGAGCGTCGCCGTGCATAGAAGGGCGGTAGCCACCCCACCAGCACCTGCCCGATCGGCTGCCCAGGGCCTGCTCCCCTGCAGCTTGGCCAGATCACGAGGTGCGTTCCGACCAAGCTGGACTGTGAAAACATTTCTCTTGAGACTCATTTTCAAAGTCATGCACGAAGCAGAGCCTTTGCCTGCGTCTGCATCACACTGTTTCCTGGGGGTGACTGCGTTTGTTCCACGCATCGTCAGCGCTTTACTTACTGCCTTTTATCTTTCTCCTGTAATGTAGATAGTTTTACGTTTTTTACATATTCAGTTTTGCCTTTGAAGATGTTTAAAAGTCCTAAATGTTAGAATATTTATATTTTTTGTGTGTCACATGACGCTTTGTGGAAATGTCCTCGGCTCCTTTTCAGGGAGTCCACCGGGGGACATGGCACGTTTCCGCATTGGGTGAACAGAGCCTGCAGTAGGCCAGCCCGCCCTTCTCTATGCTGACATCATTCAAGATGCTTTCCCTCCACTTTTCTATTACTTTGATGGTCTGAGTATGTACACGTGTATCTTATTTTTGAATTCAATTTTGGGCATGTTAAGAATCTAATTTTTTATGCCGAATTATTTCAAGATTATACATTTAATCGCTGTCTTAGTCATTTTCTTGTTGCTGGGACAAAATGCTTGACCCTCACAAGTTAAAGGAGAAGAGATGCATTTTGACTCACGTTGGTAGACGTCTCAGTCCACAGTCAGCTGGCTCCATGGCAGGGCGGCAGGGCAGCGGGCCGGGTGGAGGACAGCTGCTCAGGGCACAGCAGGGGAAGCAGAGAGGGATCCAAGGAGGAGGAGGGAGACCAACCCTTCCAGGCCACGCATATCCCACCCAGCCGCTTCCTACCAGGCTTTCCCTCCCAGTGTCACATTTAGCCACAAACTAACTCATCAGGGGACTCATCCACTGCTGAGTATCACACCCATGATCCTGTCATCTCTGTAAAACCCCAGCTAATGAGGCTTTGGGGTGACAACTAGATACAAACCGTAACTATTATTCATCTTTTCTCTACTGAGAGAAATGCTGCCTTTGTCACATACGTTCTTACATAATGTGTTTTTATTTGGATTCTTTTTTGTTCCACTTTGTTACTAGCTTTCTTTGTAAAATGTGTGAGAAAGGTACTACTTGAGACTTCATGCTTTTTACCGTTTGATTTTGTAAGCATTCCCTGGGCCTTGTGGGTTAATCTGATGACAGTGATTACTATGGTATTTTTATAATTCAGAAAGCCTTTGCAGCTGTGAAGACACCCCCATTAGGTCCCGGAGGGACAGGCTCTAGACTTCTGTACGGGAAGGACCCACAAGCCCATTCGTAGCAGCACTGTGGAGTCCCCGCCGTGGGCTCCCACTCACCTAGCTGGTGACTGGGGCTGATGAGCTTGTTGGTGCCTGTGCAGGCTCACAGGCACGCGGCAGTCACAGGCAGAAGGTGCCCGTCCTCAGGGGTTACAGGACAGTGGGCAACAGATCACTGCGAAGATACAGTTAGCAGAATTGTGACTTAAAAGAGAGCTGGGTGTGGTGTCCCATATCCATAGTCTCAGCTAACTGGGAGGCTGAGGCAGGAGGATACCATGTTTGAGGCCATTCTGCGCAATTCTGAGATCTTGTCTCAAAATAAAGGGGGCAAGAAATGTAGCTCAGTGCTCCCAAGGTCAATCTGCAGTACTGGGGGAAAAAAAGGAGGAAGAGCAGTGGTTCTCAGGTCCAAAATGAACATTACCATGAATTTTAAAGAAGCCATGAAACATAAATTTCTAAATCACTTCTCCACAGACATCTAAAGCTAAATGGTGAAATTTAGCCTTGTTTCAAAAGCGTAAGTGTTAGGGTTGGTATTTACCAGGATGAGGGACAGGTCTGCCACTGGCATCTTTAAGACAGAAACACAAGCCAGTGAGAGGGCCTCAAAGTCCTGCTGGACAAGAGTCAGCTCACTGGCCTTTCAACACTGGGGCATCAGGCTGCTTGGGAGCCCGTGTGCGATTGTTTCTGTTTTGGCTTTTTTGAGACAGGGTCTCCTTGTGCAGTTCAGGTGGGCCTTGAGGTCACTGTGTAGTCCAGGCTGGACTACATGAACTCATGGCAGTCCTCTGCCTTAGCCTCCCAAGTGCTGAGAGTACAGATGGACACCACCATGCATGGCTGATGCGCATCTTTAGAACACAGACCAGAATGAAAAAGCACTAATTAGATACATTGCATTGCAACTGATTGGGATAACCCTGAGTTCCTAAAAGCTGGGGCTTCCATGGAGCTGGGACAGCACGAGCTGGAAGCCAGCTGTCCAGATGAGCCTGCTGGCAGCACGCGGCACATGGAGCGGGAACGACCTGGACCGTGTGGCAAGGCTGTCCTGCACCTGCCCCATAAATAACCAGCATGGCCATGGAGCTGCGGGCCGGGTCTGGCAGGCCTGGGATGGAACCCTTATCTTGGTCACTGGGGCTACCCGGGGCCAGTGATGACCCCCTTGGGCTTCAGTTTCCTTTCTTGAAAAGGATGACACATTTGAGCCCTTACACAACTTGAGAAGCGGTCCTGGGAGGTGACCACTGTCGCGGCAGCCCCTTCTCTCTGCGCAGCCACAGTAGAGGGCATCCTCTCTGCTCCGGTTGACCTTCCCGCTGCCTGCCCCGCATCCTGAGAGCGCCTTGTGTGCTGACCAGTCCAGCACCTTTGTCTGTGGCCGGAGGATTTGCTTTGGAATCTGGGTCCTCTTGGGTGAATCAATAAAATGTTTCTAAACCTGTGAAACTGAAGACCACTGTGAAATATTTCTATAGACACCCTCAACATTTACAAAAATCAGACACTTCTGGTTCAGGAAGATCTTGAAAGATTGATGGTGTAATTACAAAGGGATGTTGGAAACTGAGGCCCAGTAGCCACTGCTTTCTCCCTCCTGTGACTGGAACTGAGACTGTGCTTCCCTGACGCCCAATCTACTGAGGTGGCTGTGCGTGTGACACGGTTTGCGCTGGAGACGGAAGCAGAGTGCTGGGGAATCTTGCTTTCCTGCCGTAGCACGGACGAGCCCTTTCTCAGAACCCACCCGACACTGCTATCTTCTTTCTGGAATATGGATTACTAGGTGGAGCTGCTACCACCAGTGCCAGGCCATGAAGGAAAGACCAGGGTAATGACAGAGCCACTGACGGCTGGGAGCCGCAGTCAACCCTAGCGACAGCCTTCTGAACTTTTCTTACGGAAAGTAAACCTCATTTATTTACACTCATTTGGTTGGTGTTGGTTACTCTCACTCAAATGCACTTGCACATTGGCACAGTAAGACTGCTGGTTTTAAAATTTTATTCAGTTTGGCCTATACTTTGTCACGTTTCTATCTACCCTAACAAGGTAGCTTGAATATGTATGAACTAAGAAAAGTGGGGACACTTTCTTTCATTATAAGGCGTCTATTACTGGAAACTAGCTGTAGTAAACTGCTCTAATTTCTTGTTTTTAATCACATTACATTTAGATAATGAATCCTTTTAAAGCCAGATCTGGCAGGCGACCTGAACCATTGGTGTAAGAATCTGGTCTTAACACCCATTTCTCTCCTGTTCACCATCACTCAGAACATCTATACCAATGACATCTGCCAAAAGTTTTGATTTTAGGATACAATTATGTCTCTAACTCCTCAAAACTTCTGACTATTCTGGTACCACGGTTTAAAAAAATAGCACAGGCTAATTGTATGCATGACTGGGGCTAAGTGTGGTATTTCCACACCTGCGTGCAGCATGCATCTAGATCTAACCACCTCCACCCTTCCATCCTCACTGTCCCCCTTGCCTGTATGCCTAGCAGTCACTATTTTTCAGGTTTTTCAGTTTCCACATGAGAGAATATGTGGTACTGTCCTTTTGTCCATTTCATTTTTTATGGCTGAGTAATACTCCACTGTGTATATATATTTTCTTTGTTCATCTGTTGATGAGCATTTAGGCAGATTCTGACTTATTGTTAATAATCCCACAATAAGCAGGGGCATGCAGGTATCTCTGGTAGTGCCAACTTCATTTTTTTGGATCTACACCCAGGAGTGGGATAGCTATTCCACACAGTAGTTCTATTTCCAATTTTTCTGAGCAGTCTTCATACTGTTCTCCCTAGTGGCTATTACTTTACCTTCCCAGCAGGGTGTGAGACTCCTTTCCTCCACATTCTCTCCAGCATGTATTTTGGAAGGGACAGGTGCGACTGTCCTGTATCTTCCATTTTAACTCAGTGCTGGGCAACTGAGTTAAAATGGCTGAGTTAAAAAGTTACCAGTGGCTCAGAGGCTCAGCCAACTTCCCGTAGCTCTTGTTGACAGAACGCATGGCCACGTGGGCATACCTTCTAGATCCAGCCCAACCCATGCAACCTTTCCGAGTGTGGTCCTCTGTGCTGTCCCTCTGCAGGGTGGGGAGTTCGATGACCTTGGAAGCTGCGTGCTGACCATAGAGCGCCTGCAAGCTGGGCGGTAAGGAGTGGCCCGCATGCGGTTTGCCTGCCCAAACTGTTAAACTGCAAATAAGTACGTGTGAGGTGTGTGTGTTCTAGTGCTCAGCTGCGGCAAGTGTAGAAGAGCCGCGCTGTGCTTACTCTGCCATCTGAGGGCCTCCAGGTGCTGTCCCTTTCTTGGCCTCAGCTGACTTCCCAGGCCAGTGAGCAGCTTGCGCCTTCCACAGTGGGGCATCGGGTCCCGGATGCAGGCGGTGGCATGTTTGTTATACTAAAGCTCCCCTTCTAGGGTCGCAGACCTAAACCTGCATCTCTTCCTGGAGTCTGTTTCCCGGCCACATTCTTTCCAGAAAGCGTCCTCCACCTTTGCCTCCCCCAGTCTGCGTGGATGCGAGCTCGGCGCCCGGCTGCCCTGGCTGCTGCAGTGTTTGGGCCTGGTTTTGTATGCCTGTGACCGGGAGGCCAGGTGAGACTCCAGCTCCCTCATGACAGGGTTGTCAAAGGGCTTTTAGCGCTACAGAAAACTCTGTTTGTTTTCAACCTAAAATGTTGGCCACAACTCTTCTGATTGAGGAGAACAGTAGTGGTGAAGCGTGTCAGATTCTGGGTCAGTTCAAGTGGACCGGGAAGCACCACCAAGGAGATCTGCGTGTTCGCTGTTACCACCGTCTGCCTGCTGGAGCGGGGCCCAGCAAACCGTGCATAGGCAAGAGCGATTCCAGGCTGCAGGCTCAGGCCTGGTGCAGTGGAAGGAGCAGGCGCACGGCGCACCAAGGCTTGGGACGGGACGGAGCCACACTGAGAGTCAGGCTGGGGAGTCAGGTGCAGGACTGAGCACCACTCAGTGGGGGCAGGATCTTCGAGGCTGATCTGTTCGCCTTCCTGTGTGGCACAGCCAAACAGAAACCTCCCAGGTAGTGTGCTGCCGTGTGGTCGCTCCGTGGTCAGCTGCAGTATTCTGATCCACACATCAGTGAGGCCCAGAGGGCTGGCGCCACTTGCAGGGGTGGAGTTCGCGGCTGCTATTCAGCCCATCCCAGCCATTCTGAAAGGTTTCCTGCACCACTGAGAAACACCCGCCAACTGTGGTTGGCACCGTGGTGACCAGCAGGGTGGATGGAAGGTTAGGTTGGGAGGCCTCTGGCTTCCCAGAGGCCTGGGTGTTGTTCAAAATGAACACTGAAAATGTGTTTCTGCACATTTTTATTTACAAAGTGAGATGCTGCATTACAAACACACGACGCAGTTAACTCCGTCAACGCACATGATGCTGATAACCCTATGTTCACGAAAAGGTATATAAATATATTACAGGATGATCTATGTAGTAAACATTAGAAATTGATACAGTAAACATCTGCTACTTTTTTCTATGCCAATATGACTGTCATTTAAAGCTTAAATACTGGTTTCAAGTATCCCCTATAAAATAACTCTATTAAAATACTGGAAAAAATTTTGCTATAAACAAGATTGGTACATTAAAAATAGACTCAGTGTGTCCTTGTGACAAAGTCCACTATCAGCAAATGTTACCTTTAGCCCTAAATCTGCCCCTGCTTAGTTAGTGTTAAGCAGTCTAGTAATCATCACAGGAGAACACGGCTGTGAAAAGACAGCATCTGACATCAGGATGAAGGAGAAGCCCCTGCGTGGTCAGGAGGAGCCAGCAGGGCGACACTACGTGTTGTGGTGGCTCTGCAGCACACAGGACAGGCGCCTCGAGGAGCTGGGAGAGACAAGGAGGTGGCACCGGGAGCTGCTCTGGTCATTTCATTCTGGAAGCCGGGGCGGCTCTCTTTGCTCTTCCTCAGCCTGAAGCCGCGTGAGGACGCGCAGGATGACTTGATAGCAGAAGACGTACTGATCCTGCGGGGAGGGTGGGCGGCAAAGTCCAACCTTAGATGCCCCACGTGACTATCATACGGAGTTATGACCACTACAGGGAGGGGTGTTAGGGTTTTTAAATATGGAAAACTTCTCAGTGCAGAGTATAAAAAGTAGATCACAAAAT
>RJWT010025326.1:0-10435 GCA_004365215.1 Cuniculus paca | reverse complement strand
TTTTAGTTTCTTGTATAAAAAAAGCCATGCATTCTGAGTAAATGAAAAGCTGCTTTTAGAGGAGGAGGCAAACACCCTCTTGTGTGTGAATTTTGTTATTATGGTAAAAATGCCTTCCTCAGCTTTCATTCGGGTACCACATATACAAAAGATGTCCACTTAAAGGAAACAAGGAATTAAGTTTTAAGTAATTAAGTATGACAACCTGAAATCCAGACTATAACAAACACAGGCTATTACTCGATGGAATATCCATTTCATAGTAGCAGTGCAAATCAATATTGATTGTTACAGTTTATCTTGCCATAATGATTTGTGTGAAGTGTTATAGCTGAATACCTGTGCATGGAAATAAGGAATATTTCCATGTGTGTGTTTGCAGTGCCACGGAGACCATTATGCACACATTTAAGCCAACTTGGCTGTTTAAAAAAATTTAATGTTTAAACAGTTACCACCAATGCTTTTGCATTATTTATTAATAAAATCATACATTGTCTAAAAAGAAAAAAAAAAAGCCATGCAAGCTGGACATGGTGGTGGTGCACACCTGTAATCCCAGCAGTCACGAGGTTGACACAGGAGGATAGTTGTGAGTTTGAGGCCAGCCTGGACTGCCTAGTGAGTTCAAGGCCGGCCTAAATTTCATAATGAGACCTTGTCTCAAAAAATCGAAACAAGATGGGTGTGGTGGCTCACGCCTGTAATCCCAGCACTTAGGAGGCTGAGATAGGAGGATTGTTGTGAGTTCAAGACTAGCCTGGGCTACAAAGTGAGCTCAAGGCCAGCCTGAACTGCATAGTGAGACCCTGTCTCAAAAAGACAAGGGCAGGGGATTTAGCTCCATGTCTTAAGAGCCTGCCTGGCAAGCACAAGGTCGTGAGTTTGATCCCTCGTGCCGGGGGAAAAAAAAATCAAAACAATAAAATAAAATAAATAAAAGAAGCCATACAATGTTTAAACTCATATGACTGATTTATTTCACTTAACACTATGATCTCAAGGTACACCTATTTTCCTACAAATGACTCAAGTTTATCTTTATGGCAAAGTAGCATTCCATTATGTATAAATACCACATTTGCTTTATCCATTCATCTGTTAATGAACTTATAGGCTGCTCCCAAGATTTAGTTATTGTGAATTGTGCTGTTATGTACCACTGTAATATGATTTCTTTAACTCTTTCAAGAGCATACCTAGAACTCAGGATTTAGCTCAGTGGCCTAGGCGTCTGCCTGGCCAGCAAGAGGTTGTGAGTTCAAGCCCCAGTGCTGCAAAAAAAAAAAAAAAAAACCTATAAGGAAAATAACTGTGTCAAGTGGAATTTCTATTTTTAGAATTTTGAGGAATCTCCACACTAATTTCCGTAGTAGTTGTACTAGTTTACATTCCTACCAACAATGAAGATACTTTTACTTCTGCAGGTTCACCAGCATTTGTTATTACCTGATTTCTTGATTTTTAGCCATTCTTTCTAGAGTAAGATGGAACCTCAGTGTTGTTTCAGTCTGCATTTCTCTACTGGTTAAAATGTTGAACATTTTTTCATTTATTTATTGGTCGTTGTACTTCTTTGAGAAGTATCTATTCATTTCATTTGCCCATATTTTAACTGGGTCTTTCATTACGGGAGTTCTATTTTTTTTTTTTTTTAGTTTTTATATATTCCAGATACTAGTCCTCTGTGCAAGGAGCAGCTGGCAACAGTTTTTTCCCATTCTGTATGTTGTCTCTTCACTCTGTTAGTTGTTTCCTTTGCTTTGCAAAAGTTTTTAAATTTGATATGATCTCATTTGTTGATTCTTGATACCATTTTGAGTGCAATTAAAGTTCTTTTCAGAAAGTCCTTGCAACGCCTATGTCCTCAAGAGTTTTACCTATTTTGTCTTCTAGGTGATCAAATATATCTGTTTTATTATTTAGATCTTTGATTCGTTTTGATTTCAGTTTAGTACATGGTGCAAGATATGGATCTAAATTCAATTTTCTGCTTGTGGATAGCCAATTTTCCCAGCACCTTTTCTTAAAGAAGCTAGCATTCCTCTGGTGAAATTTTTTGGTCTCCTTGTCAAAGATCTAGGAGCTGAGTGTTCCTGGAGTTCTTTTCCCATCTTCATTCTGTTCCATTCTGTTTTTTACCAATACTATGCTGGTTTTTTGTTTGTTTGTTTGTTTGCACTGTAGGTTTGTAATACAACTTGAAGTCCAGGATTGTGGTGCCTCCTGCCTTATTCTTGTTGTCTAGGGTTGCTTTTGCTATTCTAGGTCCCTTCAGTTTCCATATAGATTTTAGGGTTGTTTTCTCTAATTCTGTGTTGGTATTTTTCTTGTAATTTCATTAAATCTCTATAGTAGTTTTTTTTTATTTTAAAGATAAAATCCAACAAAACAAAACAGAATAAGTCAAATCAAAATAAAGCAGTGAAATTGGTATAGAACTTCAAAGTAGAATAATAGGAAAACAACAATGGCCACATAGTATATCTTGTTATCTTCACACTAGTTGTCCATTTCATCAGATATAGCAAACTCAAACCAAAACCAAACAGAATAAAACCAATCAAAAAAGAACATTGAATAAAGCAAAACAATTAATTGTAACAAGGCAAAACAGTGAGAACAATATTGGATTTGAAAAACAAGACAGAAGGAAATCCCCCATAATTACCACACACTGCATAATGCCACCTTCCCTATAGATACTCAAACTGCTGACCCCAGGACTATAACATCAAACAATATAAACATTCAGTTGCTTTTTGTACCTCAGTTGTTATCAACTCAGCCTGTCCTCTGAACCAGCAGGTTTCTTATGGGGGAATGGGTGGGGTGGGGGGCAGTTTGGTGATTCTCAGCCCACTATAGGCTCATGGGAGGTGCAGTATGACCTTTCTCTTCCTGGTCCTCACATGGCCTGCTGTATACTAGTTTTGAAAGTGTGGCCATTTTGACTCTATTGGTTCTACCTATCCAGAAGAGGGGCTAACTTTCCATTTTCTGACATCTTTTTCAATCTTTTTCAGAGTACTGTAGTTGTCATTTTAGAGGTCTGTCACTTCTGTGGTTAGGTTAATTCCTAAGCATTTCACTTTTCTTGATGCTACAGTGGAAGGAATTGTTTCTCTAATTTCTTTCTTGGTGAGTTAATTATCGGCGTACATTTGCTATTGGGTTTTTGTTTGTTTGTTTTGTTTTTTGTCTTTTTGGGACAGGCTCTCATTATGCAGTTCAGGCTGGCCTTGAGCTCACTTTGTAGCCCAGGCTGGTCTCGAACTCGCAAAGATCCTCCTGCTTCATCCTCCTGAGTGCTGGGATTACAGGCATGCACCACAACGCCTGGATTTTGCTATTGGGTTTGTCTGTTTGTTTGCTTGATTGTTTGTTTTGTTTTTGCAGACAGGGTCTTGCTATGTAGTGCAGGCTGGCCTTGAACTCACTTATGTAGCCCTACCTGGCCTCAAACTCACAGTGATCCTCCTGCCTCAGCCTCCCAAGTGATGGGATTACAGACATCCACCACCACACCAGATCATTCTGTTGGTTTTTGAGCATTGATTTTGTATCTTGCTGTGCTACTGAATACAGTTATTAATTCGAGGAGTCATTTGGTGGAATTTTTTAGGTCTTCTGTATAGAAGAGCATGTCATCTCCAAATAACGATAATTTAACTTTTTCCTTTCCTACACATACCCCTTTTTATTTCTTTCTCTTGCCTGATTGCTCTGGCTGAGATTTCAAGAATTATATTGAGCAGGTGTGGTGACAGTGAATATCTTTGTCTTGTTCCTAATTTTATAAGGAAAACTTTTAGATTCTCCTTACCTAATATGATGTTGGCCATTGGTTTGTGATAAATGGTTTTTACCAAATTGAGATAAGGTCCTTTTATACCTATTTTCTTCAGGTTTTTTTTTTTATCATGAACAGGTGTTAGATTTCATCAAAGGTTTTTCTGTGTTTATTGAGATTTTTATCCTTGCTTTTGTGGTGTATTATATTTATTGATTTGCATATGCCAAACCTGCATCCCTGGAATGAATCCTACTTAGTCATTATGTATGATCTTTTTGATGACTTGCTACATTCTGGTTGGCAGTATCTTTTTTTTTTTTTTGGTACCAGGAATTGAACTCTTGACCTCTCACTTGCCAGGCAGGCGCTCATGCAACTGAGCTATACCCCCAGTTGGTTACCAGTATCTTATTGAGGATTTTTGCATCTATGTTCATTGGAGAAATTGGCCTGTAGTTCTCCTTTTTGGTTGAGTCCTTTTCTGGTTTAGGAATCAGGGTAAGGCTTGCTTCCATGAATGACTTTGGGAGTACTCCTTCCCTTTTAATTTCATGAAAGAATTTGAGGAGTATTGGTGTTAGATTTTCCTAAAGTTCTTTGTAGAATTTAGCAGTGAATCTGTCAAGACCTGGGTTTTTCTTAGCTAGTGGTTGTTTTTATTATCATTACTTCTTCAACTTCATTGCCTGATATTGGATTATTTAGAATTTTTCTATCTTCTTGGTTCGGCTTTGGTAGTTCATCTATATCTAGAACTCTATCCATTTCTTCTAAATTTTACGTTTTATTAGAGTACACATTCTCAAAGTAGTTACCAATGATCTGGATTTTGGCAGAATCCACTATGATTTCACCTTTTTCATTTCTAATTGCATGGAATTGGGTCCTTTCTTTTTTTCACTAAGATTGGCTAGGAGTTTTCAAATTTTATTTTATTTATTTACTTATTTATTTGTTTGTTTATTTATTGTCTTTTTGAGACAGGGTTTCACTATGCAGTTCAGGCTGAACTTGAACTCACTTTGTAACCCAGACTAGCCTCAAACTTGCAACAATTCTCCTGTGTCAGCCTCCCAAGTGCTGGGGTTATAGGCAGGCACCACCACGCCTGGCCTGCAAATTTCATTTATTCTTTCAAAGAGCCAATTCTTTAATTCATTGATTCTTCACATTGTTTTTTATTCCCAATTTCATTAATTCCTACTTGTAGTTTTGCAATTTCCTTTCTTCTACAGTAAGTAAGTACCTAACTTACAAATGAATTCCCTAACTCACAAAACATTCTAGGAGAATGTTTGTAACTCAGATTTGTTCAAAAGTTTGACAATGAGTCTTATACACCTTTGACACAAATAATTGTAAAGCATAAAAAACACACACACACACACAAATAGTGTAAATAAACTGTTTTTAGCACTGTTTTGGTACAGTATGAATGTAAATAAACTATTTTTCTTTTACAGTTACCTTAGAATTGTAAAGTAGACACATGAGCTACTTTCATGATTCATTTGCACTTACAAAAGCTCATAATGCAAGATCTGTTCACAATGTGAGGTCTATTTTGTACCTGTGAAAGTGTGCAACTCAAAATGTGCATACTGTACTAGCTTTGGATTTGGGTTATTCTTGTTTCTCTAGGACCTTAAGGTGCCTCATTAGGTAATTTATTTGGGCTCAATCTGTTTTTCTCATGTGGGGTTTCACCTCTATAAATGTCCCTGATAGGACTGCTTTCAGTGGTCCCCTAGTTCTCATGTGTTATACTAGCTTTATTGTTTGATTCTACAAACTGCCTGATTTTCTTCTTGATTTCTTCTGTCACCGATTGATTATTCAAGAGGGTATTGTTTGATTTCCATGTGTTTGCATAATTTCTGTTGTTTCTTTTGCCATAGATTTTTTAGTTTCATTGCACCATGATCTGATAATATGCATGGGGTAATATTGAGCCTTTTAATTTACATAAGCATGCTTTGTGACCTAGCATGTGGACTACTTCGAGAAAGTTCCTCACGCCATTGAGAAGAACGTGCATTCTGCTGTTATTGGACAGACCACTCTGTAAATATGTATGAAGTCCGTTTGATCAAAAGTTTCATTTAACTGATTTCCTTGTTCATTTTTTTGTCTAGTTTATTCTATTTATGTGTGACAGTAGGGCATTGAGGTCCCCCATTATAATCACATTAATGTTTATCTAATCTTTCATGTTCTATAGTATTTGTTTTATAAAGGGCGTGACAGTATTTGGTGTGAATATGTTGAAAACTGTTATCTCTTCCTGTTGCCTATTAAATTGTCTTAACCAATATGTAGTGAACTTCTTTGTCTATTTGGGTAAGTTTTGGATTGCAATCCACTTTGTCTGAAATTAGAATAGGTATTTCTGCTTATTTCTGGGTTTCTGTTACATGAATATTGTTTTCCATTCTTTCATTTCCTAATCTGTGAATTTCTTTTTAATTAAATGTGAGGGGTTGGTTTGGTTTGGTTTTGGTTTTGGATACTTGTTTACTTATTTGTTTTTTGGTTTATGACTGGATCTTGCTATGTAGTTCAGTTCAGGCTGGCCTTGAACTCATTATGTAGTCCAGGATGGCTCAAATTCAAGGTAATCTTCCTGCCTTAGCCTCCCAAGTGTCAGAATGACAGGCATGTCCCATTTCACCCAGTCCATTCTACTTTCTTTGCTTGTACAATTTCTATGACAAGTCTGTTGTAATTCTTATAACTATTATTTTGTAAATATGATAGCTTCTCTAGCTGCTTTTAAGGTTTTTACTTTGTATTAGGTTTTCTGAAGTTCAAATATGTCTGGAGGCATGTGTTGTGTGCATGCATGTGTGCGTATGCATGTACATATATAAATACATATATGTACACAGAAGTGTATGTGTATGTTCCAGATGAAATAAGATTCAAGCAAAATCTCCCTTCTCTTGCCTCATGAATAGAATTTTGTTATGCAGAGGGCTTTGGATATATATCACTGATTCTCTTCTCCTTCCTCTGCCAGACACATAAAATACTCACTCCTAGATCTTTGCTGCGAAGACCTGGTTGAGCTCCTAGTGATAAACTCAGGAAAATGTGTCCCCTACCTGACACTGGCACCCAGGAGCTTCTTGCTATCATGCTAGTCCACATTCAGCCTCCAGGACTGTAAAACTTCCTGCCAGCATAGCGCTCCAACAGTTGCTACCCAGAGAATCAGAAAATAGCTAGAACACTCTGAATTCACTTGTCTGTCCAGATCTTGGGGTGGTAGTTTGCCCTGATGAATCCAAGAAAACCTGTTGATTTTTCCTTTTATTCATTTGCTTTTGTTTTAAGGAGGAGAAGCTCCACTTTTCTGGACCATAAAGTCAGGCATCCTTAACATGTACCATAGCAGTGGTTATAAAGCATGAATGGCCCAGGTCCTGGTATTTGGGTGCACCTGAATATGGATGAAAATCCAACCTCGTTGCAGTAACATTTATTCTATGGGGAAAGCCCACATTTGGGACTTTCGTCTTTCATCGTAACACCCTCAGGGACAGGCTGCATTTTATCAATTTCAGAACGGATTTTTTTTTTTGTCTTTTTTTGAGACAGGGTCTCGCTATGCAGTTCAGGCTGGCCTTGGGCTCACTTTGTAGCCCAGGCCAGTCTCGAACTTGCAATGATCCTCCTGCCTCCACCTCCTGAATGCTGGGATTATAGGAGTTCACCACAACGCCCAGCTAGAATGGATCTTTCTATTCTGTGGAATGCGAGAAAAATATTACATGAAGTGTTAATAAACTATACTTTTTTAAATTGCTATGGAGAAATAATTAGACCAAACTTGATTAAACAAACAAGTGTCTTTTAGACAATTCTAGACAGTGTTTACTATGCCAAGTACTTTAAATTCAGAAGAGATATGTTGACATCTTTTCCAAAAGTCATTAGATCATATGACCTTTCACTTCTCTAATGGATCACCTGATGGAACATGATTTTATAAAATACATTTTGTGAATGTTTAGCATATTGATATTATTATCATCATCATATATGGGGCAAAACAGTGCCAATTTCTTCCCCACATTATCACCAATATTTCTCTGAGGTAATACAAAGGCACAGATAAATAAATGGGGTCACCCAATCACAGTACTTGCATAACATGTCTGTTCTAATCTATTGTGTCAGAAGATGTAAGTAGGCACATGTCTAAATGTAAGTTTCTAAAACCTATGTCACTATCAAACTACCATTCCATGTTTGGTAAAATTCACAAAGAACATTGCATGGATTTCCCAAATATGGCCCAGGAACCAGTTCTCTTCTGAGAAAAGTATAGGGCCAGGCCCACAGCATTTAATCTATGTGCGCAAGCATCTGCAAGTCCATCATTTGAAATGAATTACTTGCACTAATTGGCTAGTAAGTCATTCTGATTGCATGTTAGAGCCACAGCTAAATTCTGTTGGAATGTCATGTGTTTTCCACCCTAAAATGTCAACCTTGTGGGTGAGCTGCCACGGCCAACATCAAGAAAGCAGTTGCAGTATGATATTTGGTTCTTGTGTGGCTACCGTTGTTCAGCGCTGAATTTAGTACTATAATCTAGAACATGTTGATTTGGAGCAATATGCATGACTACATGGTTTAATTGCATGTTATAAAGGAAGCTGTGACCTTTCCAGTCCCATCTTGGATGTGGCATTGTGCTACTGAGAGGAGGAGAAGGAGATAAGTGTGTGGGAGAGCTTGACAACCGTAATATTCTATTGTGTAATTATTCAAGTGCATTCAGTAATTTCGAAAACCATGCAGACAATGCCTCCGATATTAGTGGCCATCTACTGCTTAAAGAAAGTTGCGTAATACTCAGATTGCCTTGAGCAATGATCCAGAAACATTACCGGTCACTTGTAAATGTTGTGTATACAGCATCAACATGAACAACTCTCTTATTTTATCCAGTTTGAGAAAGTAACACAATATTAAAAATTAAAAACATGGTATTCTAGTTTAAGAATGCCATAACCATTCCACATGGCATCAAAAATTGGGAGTAATACAAACTCTGCCATTTGCAAGATGTTTTACATTTTAAAAACTACTTTTGCACTTATACTGTGATGTTTGATTATAATGAGAGAAAGCAATACAGCAGAAGACAAAGGAGATACCAGTCCCCCCAATTTTGCAGTTGTAACAACAAAGCAGCAATGTTAAGTGATTTGCTGTAGGAAAGTGAAGACTGAAGCCTAAGTCTCTTGGCCCCAGTTCCAACAGCTCCTTCCCCTCTCGGGCATTACGAAACCTAATGATAAGATCTAGAGTTTGAAACACACATTAATTCTGCCTGAAAGCTGGCTCGTTTCTCTACAGTATGTGCAGCAGAGTCCAAAGAATGAAATGAAATGGCTTGGCATCTTTTGTTACAAGTTACCTCAGGATTAGGCTGGGACTGCCTGCACAAAATGGAATGTACCAGAAAGAAAGCAATTACCCAAACAACCCAGACCTCAATTATTTTCACCTGAAAAGTCCTGATAATTGAGGTACAAGATAAGTTTGGAACCTCAATGGTGGGTGTGAGTGACTTGAATGTCTCTATGGCTTTTGATTTGATTGCAATCACACATAAAATTACCAGGCAATGATGTTCTCTGTTCCAAAACATAAATTACCTCCAAAGAAGCATCCTCTGGGTCTGTGGCCACTGCTCTGTAAGTGACTGTGCCCAGAGCAGTGTCCTCTAGGATATAAATCTCTGTGACTGCCAGAAAACATAGAAGAGATGCAGTTGAGTTTGCCACTGTTAAACCCAAAAACCCCCCATCCAATCCTGTATTTTAGATAAAACTTAAAGCGCTATACTTGCTCAGTACTGATGTTTTTATACAGTGAGTCCCATTAAGCCAATTATAATAGGCACCATTTATTGTCTATTGCATGTCAGTCATAGGGGAAAGAGATTTATAAACAATAACAATATTTTCATGGCTTCTTTTATCTGAGAAACCCAAAGTATAAATAAAGGGCAAAGTGATAAAGGAGAAGAACAGGGAGACAGACTACCTGAAGACAAGTGACATGGACGGGAGGGGAAGGGGAAGGGAAGTAGAAAGGATCAAGGAGCAACGTGTACATGCACCAACTCTCCATGAGGAATATATTTATTATGTGTCATAAACATATCCTGATAAAAAGAGGGGAAGACAAATTATTTCTCAATATTTTAAAAATAAAAGCAACAAACATATTGAACGGGTTCAATTGCTTAATTCCTAAGCACGTCACATAATTGGTGACTATTCATTTCCCTTCCACTGAGACTCACACAGAAAGAATAACAGGCCTGAGGTTGCACCACTAATACATTAATATTCCAGAGTATTTCATTAATATTTGTCTTCTCCTTAAATTTGCCCCATTCCCAGACATTTGCAGGGGTGAGGTACAGGGGTTTCAGCTCAGAGCCTCACACACCAAGCACATTCTCTACCCCTGAGCTGCATCAGAGCTGTCCTATGCTTTGAAGATAGTGAGAATTTCAAGCTCACAAATTTTCCAGTCAAATCACCCTATGAGGGTTCAGGAATACTGGGGCAAGATGAGACTCATGAGTGCCTCCAGGAAGGCTCATGCCTGTAT
>RJWT010025325.1:0-16177 GCA_004365215.1 Cuniculus paca | reverse complement strand
GTACAAACATAAAATACAAGACACAACCAGCCTTATTCATTATTTAGCATAGCAACAGGAAAACAAAATAAGTATCTGATTCATAATTTCATGCATTCTATTTTAGTGTAACAGGTGCTTAGTTCTTAAATATAACACAGTCAGTCTCAAATGATTCAAAAGAGTCACTAAAGAGTTAAAGGAAAATGGTAGCTCATTTTGCAGGGAAACAGAACAAAAACAAAACAAACAGAACACATCAATAGTTTTCAAACAGAATGCCTTTACCACTAAGGAGAGTCTGTGAGACATCCAGAATATAGTATTCTGGGAGGTGGTGATAGGAACTTAACTTCTAAAATATCACCACTATTTTACATCGGACAACTTTGCTTTCAAAAGCAACAACATGTATTCTCACACGTGTTAGAATAATTATTGTTCTATTTTATTCACTCTAAAAATAATTCGCGCAATGTTGATTTCTGTGTTTACCTGAAAGAATGCATCTTTTCTACTGATAGGTATACTCATGAAAAGTGTCACATAGCTTTCAGCGATTCTATCAAATAAGCAATCCTGATCTTTTCTGTGAGGCTTAGAAATAAAATGCAATAAATTAAAGTTAATACCACAATTGAAAAATGCGAGCATGACTTTTTCAAATGTCTTTTAATTTCTGTTGGAGAGCTAGATGTAGGGGATAGGTCAAAAGAAACTGAGGTATATATTTGTGCTTGGCCTCTTTTGTTAATTCTTTGTGGGCTTGAATCAATTAAGAAGTGCTGAAGTGTATTCGGGTTTTGTTTCTGCTCTGGTTACTCTCAGTAAAGCACAGGCTTTAAATTCCTCTTGCACTACCTTGTGTGAATAATTCTCAAAGAACATCTTTTGACTTCATTAATTTTTCTCAAATGTCTTATTTTCTGTTTTTATTTGTGTTGACTTTCACTCTGATCATTATTACTTCCTTTCTTTTGATTGCTTTAGGTTTCATTTTTTCTTTTTCTATTTAATTAAGGTAGAAGCTGTGATCATAGTTATTAAGTTATTATTTAGAACTTTCTCTTTTTTTCCAAATATAGGCATTTTAATGTTCATGTAATTTTCTAATATTGCTTCAGTTACATCCCACAAATTTCAATTGGTTTTCATTTAGTTCAAAATAATTTCTGATTTGACATGTCATTAGTATAAGTATGCTAGTTCTAGATATTTAGAGGTTTTTCCATATATCTCCCAGCTTCTCATTTATAATGCAATGCCATTGTATTGGTTAGCTTTCCTGTTGCTGGGACAAAACACCTGACACCTGTAGTTTAAAGAAGGAGACGTTCATTTTAATTCATGGTTTCAGAGGTTCCAGTCCAAGGTCATCTTGTTCCAAGGTAGAAACAGCACAGTGAAAGAAAGAAAGCTGTTCAACTCATGGCATCTGGGAAACAGGGAGCAGGAAAATATCCGGAGAAGAGGGAGCAGGGACCAGATATAGTTCCCAAGGTCACAGCCCTGTGATCCACCCAGACATACCTAGAAATGTGCTTTACTAACCTCCTAAGTACCTCTCAAGTCAAGCAAGTTGAAAGTCAAGATTAACCACTACTACTATTTTGTCTGAAAACATGAGTATGGCTTGAATTATTAGAAATTTAGTGGGGTGTTTTCCTAACTCAGAATATAGAGTATCTTGGTGAATATTTAATGTGTACTTGAAAAAATATATATTCTGTTGTTGTTGAGAGATGCTGTGATTTAAATGTGTTCCTCCAGTGGGGGTGCCTGTGTTGGAAACTGATCCCCAACGTGTTGGGATGGGACTTAATGGGAGGCATTTGGGTCATGGGATGCACCACCGAATTACGCTATTGTCATGGGAGTGAGCTGACCTCCTCTCACTTTCACAATCCCTTTCTCTTCTTTCTTCCCTTCTTTTGCTCTGCTTCACAGCATGGGAGACTCAGCAAGAAGGCCTTTACCAGACGCTGATTCCTAGACCTGGAACTTCCCATCGGATATTTGCTCACATACATTACCTATTCTGTAGTATTCTGTTTTAGCAACACAAAATGTATTAAGACAGGAGGGATGCCCCAGGATTGTCAGGTCAAGCTGTTCGCCAGTGTTGCTGGTCTTCTATGTCACTTCTACTTTTCTGTATATTCTGTATATTTTCTAACAGTTTCTGAGAGCAAGGCACTGAAATCTTGAACTGTACTGATGGATGTCTATTTCTCCTTGAAGTGTTAAAAGATTTTATTAAATGCGTTTTGAAGACTTTTATGTGGTACACAAATATTTAGGATTGTTCTATCATCTTAGCGAACTAATCACTTTGTCATGTGATTGCTTCTTTTATCCTCAGTAATATTAATTGCTTTGAAATCTTCTTTGTAGGATGATTGAAAAATATTGTGAGTTTGTAGTTATGTAGTTTTTGTTGTTGTATGATTGGGAGTGATGCACTTTCCAGCTATTCATTTCATTTTGGGGCATCAAGGACCCAAAGGGCAAGTTTTTAAAACATTAAAAATATTATACTACCCTTACTGAAATTCTTCTAATCAAATACTGTCTCATGTACTACTTATTTTCATTCTCTTGTCTGCCAGATGCACGCCTTCCTTTATCTTTTTAATCCTAGTCAGAATTTTCACTTATATGAATCATGACAAAAACTTTTCTTTATTTGATCTGTAGACTTTTTTCCAAATTGAACCTTCTCCAATGTCACTGATTTGCAGCAGGCTTTTTGTTTAGTGTTTACCACCAAATGCTAATGTTAAACAAAGCTACAACTTTATTATTCACTACAGTTTTTATCTCACTAATCCTTTTCTGATTAATGAAGATTTGGAATCTTGGAAACCCATAATAAAGTCTTAGCTCCTGTGAAAAAGGAGACATTAGACAAATTTTTTTTTACACATATGGAATGCTTAAAAATGAATCTCTGTGAAAGTACCCAGAAAACGTTTTAGAGTTACCTCTACTGAAAAGTTAAGTAGGCTACAAATCAACTCCTAAAAAGAAGTTTAAAAGATAATGATATCTTTTACCTTAAATTTATAGAGAAACCACCACCAAAAGCAGTCATGCAAAAGAGCAATGGAGGCTTCTGAGAGGAAATGTATTTTCCAAATCCTAAAAGCTCTTTCCTGGGGAAAAAAGAGATACATGGATATCAAATTCAAATATATCACAACACATACTAATACAAATATACCTTGTAAAGTATACATATATTATAGGCAAGTATTATTCGACAATATTTAGCATCAGTCACACATATATCTACTGGAAAATATATACATACATATTTTTTTCTAGTAGATTTATTAAAAAAGTAAAAGGTGAAATTAATTTTAAGGATATATTTTTATTTAACCAAATATATTTAAAATTCTGTCACTATATAATTGATATAACGATGAGTAATGAATATTTTTATTCTTTTTTGATTCCAGATCATTGAAATTGTATGTATTGAAGTATATTTTAGGTACTGAAGTATATATTTTATACTCATAGCATATCTCAACTATTTTTATCAAAAAGTACTAGATCAATTTTTAGATTTCATAGTTGTAACTTCATTCCGAAAGTAACTGAAAAGTTTTTAAATAACTAAGTCGTTTTAACTTTTAAACTTGTGTGTAAATTGATTAAAAGAAATAAAATAACAAATTCAGGTCCTCAATTATGCTGGCTACATTTCAAATGCTCAATTCAGCTAGTGGTGTTGAACGGATAGTATAGGATGGACCAAGAAAAGCAAAATTGTGAAGTGCATGCTATAATTCCTCCTCTCTTTTTTTGAAGGCAAGTATCAACAATGAATCACGAAATTTTATCCAAATAGATCCCCTTAATGAATCTGTCTAAACATGGGGCTTTCCTATGCAGACAACTTATCAAAATTGGTACATAAGGTTAAGTCTAATTACTGTATAACACTTCAAACTATAAATTTTGGTTTAAATAGGTAGATTCAACAGATCATTTTATGTTCTTATTCCCAAAATTTTTAAATACTTGATTCAGTAGAATCTGACATTTCTTTTAGAGGAACACATAAATATCATTTCCTGTTCCTCAAATGCAAGTCAACAGAAAGGATGTAAAACAAAACTTATACAGCAGGACAATTCTTTATCATATACTCAGCAAGCTGCTTCTTGTTGTTAGGCCACTAAATACAGTATGGACCTCATTGGTAAGAGTTTCAGCTTAGATTTAGTCATTTTTAACTACAAAGAACCTATATGATGTATATAAACATGAAAAGTAGGCAACTGAAATGCAGACGGGAAAACAAACAGGTTTACTAGTAACCACCCTTGCCCCAACCCATTCCTGGAAGTACTTGGCCTTCGTTCTAGTTACCTTTCTATTCTTGCAGTTTTTCATCATTTGGCTACTTATCACTTTGCAGTTTTTTGTCATTTGTGTAGAGATACTACACAAAACTACTACATTTAAAGGAACACACAGAAGGCTTGTGGAGAAGGGCTTTGATGAGTTATTTCAGGGTCAGAGTAGAAGGCTAACATATGCTGAGCTGATGGAGCAGGAAGAGACAGGGGAAAGTGCCTGTCTATGTCAACCTCAGACTTCCACGGCACTAACGTGATGTCTAACACTGATGCTCCTGCTGAGCAGAATATTAAACAACACTGGTCTCTCCTGAAAAATTTAAAGTTTAAAGGATCAAATCTTCCTCAACACCAAACTATCATAGTTTCAAAGATCTGATTTAATAAATCATATTCTCAAGGTTTATTATATAATAAATGATATTTACATACATCAAAGTTATGAGCTTTTAAAATAAAAAGATAAATTCGTTTAGCATCCAAATGTCTGGGTAACTCAGTAAGTTCACTTGTTTTGAATCCTGAGAAGTTGAAACCCTAGAAAAAAGGAACATATAGAACAATATTTCATTCTCAGTACAAGAGTCTTACATGACTATAGAAGATAGGTAAATATTTGACTGTCAATCAAGTGATGAGTATTTATGTTGCTATATTAAGTAAAAAACCATACATATCCTACAAAAAGATCTTCATGTCATCTACTTTGTGAAATTAAGAGTTCTTGCATAATCACAGGTTAATTCAAAAAGAAAATAAGGGCTGGGGATATAACTAAGTGCCACATGTTTCTGCCTGGCAAGCATGAGGTCCTGAGTTCGATTCCCAGTTCAGACAAACAAATAAACAAACATAAAATTATATTTCAGAATACATTTTGATAGATATTCAAATGATCAAGAATTTTAGCTGGACTATATACAAAGAAATGCTAACTAGACAGAAAAGGGGAAGTTGCTAACCCTGTTACCAACTCTCATTCCTGGCTCCTCTACCTATATAGCTGTATTTATATTATTGTTAATATTCTTTTAGACCCAAATAATATTTTTGATATACAATTGGGCAGAATAAAAATTTTAAATACCTCTATATTCTTTTCTGTCTCCATCTCATCTGAAAGCTGTAAAACATTCAAAACAAAATCCTTTAAACTCTCAATCCAATAAAACATATTCAACAGTAACATTTACTAATGTTTTTGTTAATATAGTTTATCTAAAGATAATTTCAACAGATCCTGAAAAGTCATCTGATAAAATTCAGCAGTGAGAATTTTAAAACTTCTTTTGAATAAAAGTTTTAACTAGTAATATAACTACCAGTATTCCAATGTTCTCACATTCTAAAATAGATTATCATTGATATTTTAGCATTTTCTTCAAGACTATATAGTTGTAGGGACATTTTCCTTTTTGGATTCTCCTCCTGGAGAAACCAAGAGCCTTTTTTTCTTCCTCCTTATTTCTAATAAAAACTCTCCTCACTTCCTCCTTTTGGTTCACAACTTCTTTTGCCAGCATTGCAAGACCACAAACTCAGTTTATAATGAATTAACTGTTTCATATTTTGGAGGTCCCACCAAGATTTGAGGTTACTAGGAGGTAAGTCCCAAATGGGAAGTTTTTATTGTCATCTTCTTCTTGCAATATGTTCTTGTTAAACATGATTACATTTAGGAGGTAGGAGGTAGGTGAGATTTTTGTCTTCTTGCTTTTTTCCTGGATAGCCTTGTGCTCCTTTCATCATTTCCCTCATGGTAGGGTAGATTTGCAGACAACATATCTCCATAAAAATGCAGGATCCTGTCAGTCAACTTTTTAAAAGGCGATTAGTGCAAGCTGCCGCCCTTAAATCTCAAGGGCAGGTTTCACTGGGGCAATAGGACCTGAACCCCCCATCACTTCCCCTGCCCCCTGCACACACTGAGAGGGAATGTTGAGCCTGCTTTACCTCAGTTTCCTTTCCAAGTTGATCCTTTGCTGCTGAGGGAGTAATTTTAACTCTTGATGCTCTCGATCATGGTCTCCTGAGACTGACAGCTCTTGGGCGAACTGTTCAATTAACACACTGCTAATTCTTCTTAACACCTACTTTCTCCTGTTTGTTTCCTTTCTCATTTTTTTTTTAGAGATTTATTTACTAAAGACCAGAGAAACCCACCCCATGAACTATTTAGTCCTAGTTTGTCTGTCTTCTTGCCCTTAGAGTAAGGCTGGGAACTAAGGACTATCTTCACTCCTTTCTCCTTCCCCCCTAGAAAATGCCACTTTGGCAGGCATGTTTTTTTCAAGGTAAGGTCATCCCAGCATAGGTGATCATGTTAGAAGATCTAAAAACATCACGTAGATGGAAACAACAATGCATGCGCTAGGCTTTTACTGGGGTCCACTAGATTAACCCTCTGAAGAGAGTCCATAACTGCTGAACCCCAAAATGAGGTCTTCGAAGTCCCCTTAGATCAGCTCTCTGGGGAAAGTTCCTGACTGCCAGCTCCTACACTGACGCCTTCCAGCAGGAAATCGCTAGACTTGGTCTCCAACCCTTTTCTCCTAAGGGCAGTTGGGGGTACTTCTTTTTATTTGTTTAGCTTATGACTAAGGCAGCTGGCTAGGGAAAGGGCCTGCGATAGAATTGGGATGAGCATATGGATAAGAATTAAAATAAGAACAGTCCCTGAACTAGGACTTTGGACCAAGAATGATCTTCCTCAGGCAAAGCAGAATGCAGCCCTTTCCTGACTCAAGGGGAGTTGCAGCCACTTCCTTCTAAGCTCCCAAAATGGGAAACAGCATTTCTCTCTAAAAATCCCTATTTCCTTTAAGCCTTACATTCTGAGTAACTCGGTTAGACAGCCTGCGTTCTGACTGGTCATTTTATTGATTTATTTAGTCTATTTTTTTTTTGAGACAGGGTCTCACTATGCAGGTCAGGCTGGCCTTGAGCTCGCTTTGTAGCCCAGGCTGGCCTCGAACTCATAATGATCCTCCTGCCTCAGCCTCCCGAGTGCTGGGATTACAGGCATGCCCCACCACGCCCGGCTGACAGGTCATTTTAAATCCACAGTCATTTGTGACAGGTGGCCACTCAGGGATGGAGCAACGCCATGTGCTCTGCTTATCCACAGAAAGCTCTGGACTGAGGGCCACGTGGAAAGCCCACTTTGCGGATTCTCCTCCTGGAGAAACCTGGAGCTATTTTTCCCCCTTCTTATTTCCAACCAAAATTTTCCTAACTTAAAAAAAAAGACTGTAGCTTGAAAGTAAAATGTGAGGTTTATACATAAAAGAGTAGAAAGTTGGGATTCCGTTTTGCCAGGATCTCTATTTTAGTCCTGTGCTCCCTCTTTGAGAAAATCACTGTATTTTTGCTTTGTATCCATTTCATAACAAATATGTTTATCCATAACGTACACAAGACACACACACACCATAGAAGAGACTTTTTGTGACTTTTTAAAAGTAAAGAAATATGTAAAGAAATGGTAACTATACATTTTATCTTGTGACTTGCCTTTTTCACTCAATACTAGGTTTTCGCATTCTACTCAAATTCTATTTATGTGTAATTAGCAATTTCCATATAACAATTTTTTTTGTACCAACCTAACCATTCCTGCTGCACAATATAAATAATAAACCAGTGGAAGTTGGCAGGCAGCTTTTGTCAAACAAAGGACAAATGGTGTCTTTATATTGTACAAGTTATTTTAGAGTAGAAAGAGAAGTAAAGTAATCCTTATTTTCTAGGATTAGTATGATTTTGAAACCAAAACCAACTGCAGATAATATAGGAAAATGTAATCATATCTTAAACCAATAATAAACTATTTAATGACATAATGGGAAAATAATCTCACTGACATTACTAGTGAAAATTTAAGATACTTAGGAAAAATGGAACAGTGAATGTGTACATTGTCCAAGATGCAACCCATTTTTCTCTTTCTTTTTAAAATGAAAGTTTTGTTACTTAAATATTTTTCAAAATGAAAGTTTTGTTACTTAAATACATTAATTATATGATATATTTTATATGTGGCCTAAGACAATTCTTCACTGAAAAGAAGGCAAAACAGTGAACTGCCGGTGGGACAAACTGATGCATTTAAAATAATATGTTTACAATTTTATTACCTTAACAATAAATACCAGATGGGCTAAAGAATTAAGTATTTTTAAAATTGTAAGACCAATACAAAATAAGATATGTGACTATATCTATGACCATATGATAAAGAACCCCTTAGGAAAGTGTCACCAAAGACAGAAAAGTTTAGAAAAAATTACATATTCATAAAGATATAAAATTCTACATAGCCAAAAATATTTTTTTTAGTTAAGTTTACTTGAGTTGAAAATGTTGCCATCAAGTTAGCAAACATTAAAAAATATTCAATGTAGTCAAGAGGCTGAGTGAGAGATGAATCATGAACTATTGATTAAAAATATGAATTGGTGCTTTCCAGAGAAAAATACAGCAATACATGTCAGCCACTTGGAATTTCGCAGCTGCTCCCTACTTCCTCCGGAAGCTTATCTTAATCATATGGATAAGCACAATCTTCAGCTCTACATATCTTGACAACAGCTTTGTAAGTGATAGCAAATAGTGAAAACTAGCTTCAATGTCCAGCAGAAAGGCTATTACAATAGTTTATCTATGAAACACACATTTTAAAATGATCTAGAATAATATTTATTCATGGAAATTTAACAATGCATGTATTTAACTAGAAAATATAATTTAATAAAATATAATTTAACAATGCATGTATTTAACTAGAAAACATAATTTAATTTCTCTAAAAAACAAAGATGAAAATGAAGAATTACATATGATTATCTGTAAGTGATGAGATTATGATGCTAATGTCTATTTTTTTATTCCTAATATTACTACCTTAGTAATTTGCAATGAAGAATAAACACCAAAACTTATTTTGAGATTTAAAATAATGTTAAATGAGGTAGGCAGTCTAATGGTAATAGATACTTAAGTATTTACAGCTTTAAGATTATGTAATTTTAGAATGTATTTTTGAAAAGAAGTATGTGTAAATAATTAAAAGTCTATTAGAATTTGAATGAAAATCTTAACATTTTAAAAAATTGACAATGTAATATAAAGGTCATGAAGAGACCTATTTGTTTCTAAATGAAGAGGGCAGAAATGGGACCTGTACTGCTAAGTTTATTGAAAATTGTGAAATAATAAAAGCATGAAATATATATAAATTAAAATAAATTGTAATAATTTGCAGTGTAGAGGGAAGGGAAAGAGGATGTGAAAAAGAACTAAAATGTGTATGTACATGAACCAACTTCCCACAATGGTTGTAATCAGTATATGTTGCAAATGTGTACTAATAAAAATTTAAATTTAAATTAAAAAAACTTGTTATGAAGATTCTAACATACTGAGAATAAAAAAGAAATAAATCTAGGTATTTTTAAGCAGAGAGAGAATTGTTAGATAATGAAAGGCAAAAAGAACATTTTTGAAAATGTTATCAGTGCTTATCTGTGGAATGATAGTTAACATTTTTTGTGAAAATACAATTTTTGAAGGTTGATAAAAACATAACTATCATACCATTATCTTCTTTTGTTTTTTGTACTTCTTTAGAAATGCCTTGTATCTTTTCAATTTTTCGTATGAACCTTTAAAAAAAGAATTCACAACATTTAAAAAGAAAATTCTAAATACTTCAAAAAGTTATATATGAAATTATCCAATGGGATCACTACTGATTCCGAGAAGCATCGTATTAGACACATTCTTAAGGAATTGGAAATATTATGTATCTCCTGTTTCCTTTAGTTTTTCTGAACTATCATGCCTTCAGAACTCGTTTCTGTATGTGAAGTTTTATCTCAGTCTCTAGCAGACAGGCCCATACTTTTCAAACAGCTCAGTCACTTCGCTTTTGTTGTTTCATGGCTACCTTCAATTCAATAAAGAGCCGTATTACTGTGTGTGGCCTACTGAAGGGTCATGGGGCTTTCAAGTCAGATAACATAGACTTTCACCTCTGACCTTTGCATTTGAGGACACTGAATATACATAAAATATTTTAAATGGAGAAAGTTTTAAAGAAATATATTCATATTTTTCTCTTGTAGATATTTTACTTCTTTTAAAAAAGAATATATGTGTGCATACAAGTCAAATACATGTATATGCATACATACATATACACAGTTTATATACATATGTATACATATTGTGTGCATGTATATATATACTAACATTTCATAAGTATATATAGCTTATATAAATTTAAAAATTGATAAAATTTTTAAAACATGAAAATTTAAAATAGTAAATTTAATACAAGAGTAAACACATTCTCAGATTTTGAAAAATATAAAGCCAAAATGGATATTAACTACTTAAAGAATATAGCTAATCAAACATATTTAATATACAGAAAATACTTCATAATAATCATCAATATCATCTGTTTCAAGTCTTCTATATGACAAGTTTTCCCATTAAATCAATCAAACAAGAATTACCATTAGTATTTAAAACTATTCTGGAAGCGTTAGTCAATACAATTTGATACGAAAAAAGTTGTACAAATGCTAAAAATGAAACATTATCATAGTTTGAAGATACATTTCTCACTCAATTATCTCATACTGCATGCTAAGTGCGCCTATAAGCCTATAAGCCCATGTAGGTCAACTCTTGTCCCTTATACTTTTGGTTTTGGAGATTTCTGTCCTTCCATCCTGACCTTATTGACTTGCTTGTTTCTCATAATGTCAGTTGATGTCATCTTATTTTCCTGATTTCTGCTATTTCCACTCCAGTTTAACAAAGTTCGTAACTGTTTTAGTCTTTACCCTAGCAACGGTTTTTTTAGAACAACATATTATATGTTGAGTTAAAAATATGTATTAGACTAATCTTAAAATAAGATACACTTTTTGATTTTATACAATAAGATCTCATTCTTTATGAGAACACATGGATAGATTAATACACACACACACACACAGCTGAGCATTACTTTAGTCATGCAAGAAATTAAGGCTTACTTGTCTTGGAAATCATGCTATCCTGCTCAAATAGTTTGGAAGCATGGTCCTGCAAAATGAGTGAACATTCCCTTAATCTTGAATCCATGGTCGTGATCATTTCAAATATTCGAGGGACGTTATTCCATAGGTGTGTATAAATTGAAGTAAATGAACTATCTTCTTTTATTTTTTTCAGAGTGCATGTCCACTTATCATCATCTGCCCAAGTGATTTCCCTGGGCCAATAATCCTGCAAAAATATGAAAGAGAAGAAACTACTTAATCATTTTTAAAAAATTTTCAGAGGAACCTTGGTCCTCTTGACTTTGGAAAAAAAGTATTATAAAGGTATATAAGTGGCCTTCTCCCAAATATGTTTCTTAAAACACAACAACTAGCTCCCCAACCAGCCAGGGAGCATCCATGTGCCACATGGGAACTGGGAAAGACCCCCTCAGCAAACCCAGTCAGTCAGGGAGTGTTGGCACACAGTGTGGGACCTAGGAAAGACCTACCCAGTGATCCCAACCAGCCAGAGAGAGGAAGCAACTGGGACTGTGTATTTGGCTGCTCCAGAGAAATACAGGAAAATGACAAAATGAATTAGCAAAACGCAATCTCAAACCTCCAGCACCCCAAACAAGTCCAGGAGACATGGACATAGAAGAAGGTGTAAATCACACACCTGAAATTTCTGAAATCATAGCAACTGAAGTAAAGAAACAACTCCATGAAGCTGTAAGGGAAATCAGATCAGAAATAATCTCCCAGGTGAAACTAGAAATGATAAATGTAATGAAAGAAATGTGGAGCATATCTAAAAAAGACATAGTTAAAAAAATAGAGGGGCATTGGAAAAGGATGGAAAACTTGAATGAATAAAGTAGAAAAGAACTAGAATGCATGAAACAGATTCAAAGAGGTATCCAGGAAATTAAAAATTCCATTGAAAGCTGGCAAAACTGCTTGAATGAATGTGAAGATAGACTCTCAGACCGTGAAGATAAGATTGCCGCTAGCAATCAGGAAAGGAAAGATCTTTTAAAAACAGCAAGGAACCAGGAAATAACAATTCAACAGCTGCAAGATGATGCAAAGAAAAACAATATAAGATTGATAGGTAAAAATGAAAAAGAAGGAGTCAACAGAAATGAAATCAAAACACTATTTACAGAAGGAACAGCAAAAAATTTCCCAAACATGGGAAAAGAAACTGACATACAGATAAGTAAAGCATATAGTACTCAAATTAGCCATAACCAAAATAAATTTACACCCAGATATATAATAATCAAGATCCCAGAAATCCAACATAAGAAGAGAATATTAAAAGCTGTTAGAGAAAAGAAACAGATCACCTACAATGGAAAGCCCATCAGAATCACAGCAGACTTTTCAACACAATCAAGTCAAGAAGAACATGGAGTGAAGCATTTCAAATCCTAAAAGAAAACAATTTCCAACTCACATTGATGTACCCTGAAAAACTATTTTTCAAAATTGATGGAGAAATAAATACTTTCACAACAAAGAACTGAAGAATTTTATGACCACCAAACCAACCATACAAAGAGTACTGAAAGATATTCTAGCTAGAGACAAAAATGACTACAATTTCAAGAACACCAACAAGAAAACAAGTTAAAATTTAAAGAAACCACCAAGCAGGGCAGACAATTAAACAGAGTGGAAAAGTGAAGAACCAACAGCAAAAAAACTAACATGATAGAAATAAGCCAATATATATCAGTTATAACCATTAATGTAAATGGCCTCCATTCACCAATTAAAAGAAATATATTGGCAGAATGGATCAAGAAACAAAATCTAACCATGTGCTGTTTACAGAAACCCATCTAAGTCAAAAGAAAATTCATAAACTGAAAATCAGAGGATAGAAAAAAATATTCCATGTGACAGGAACCCAGAAAAAAGCAGGAGTAGATATTCTGTTTGTGGACAATGTGAATTTCAAACCAAGAATGATCAAAAGAGATAAAGAAGGGCACTACAGACTGGTTAGTGGAAAAGTTCAAGAGGAAGAGATAACAATCATAGATATATGCTCCAAATATGGGAGCATCCAGCTATATAAGACAAATATTAATGGACATGAAAAATCAAACAAGCAATAACACAATTATAATGGCAGACCTTAACACCCAATTGGCACAAGAAGACAGATCAACTAGACAAAAAATCAGCAAAGAAATGACAGAACTGAATCAAACTTGTGAACAAATGGACTTAGTAGATGCGTACAGAGTATTCCACCCAATGACATCAGAATACACATTCTTCTCAGCTGCACATGGAACATTCTCTAAAATAGACCATATACTAGCCCATAGAACATGCTTAAGTAAATGCAAAAGATCTGAAATTATTCCATGTGTATTACCTGACCATAGTGCCATGAAGTTGGAAATTAATGACAAAAGAAACTGCAAAAACTTGATAAACACCCTCCTGAATAATCAATGAGTCACAGAGAAAATTAAAGAAGAAATTAAACAATATTTACAAGCAATCACAAAAAGAAATACAACTTTCTGGAACCTGTGGAACACAATAAAAGGAGTCCTCAGAGGGAAATTTATTGCAGTGAATTCTCACATTAGGAAAACAGAACAAGCACAAATAAACACTCTGATGCTACACCTCAAACTTCTAGAAAAAGAAGAGCAAGTCAAGCCCAAAGCCCAAAGAAGGGAAGAAATAATAAAGATCAGAGCAGAAATTAACACAATTGAGACTAAGAAAATAATACAAAGGATTAACAAATCAAAGAGTTGGTTCTTTGAAAAAATAAATAAAATTGATATACCCCTAGCCAACCTTATCAAAAAAAGGAAATAAAAAACTCAAATTCATGCAATAAGGAATGAAAATGGTGAAATCACTACAGATCCTTTGGAAATACAGAAGGTCATCAATACCTACTTTGAAAACCTTAACTCTCATAGGTTTGATAACACAGAAGATACAGACAGATTCCTAGAAATGTATGAATTACCAAAGCTGGATCAAGAAGATGTAAAACTTGGGAATAATCTAATTTCAGCTAATGAAATTGAAAATGTAAATTAGAAACTAACCAACAAAGAAAAGTCCAGGTCCTGTTGAATTCACAGCTGAATTCTACAAGAAATTTAGAGAAAACTTAATGCAAACACTCGTCAAACTCTTCAATGAAACTGAAAGGGAAGCAATTCTTCCTAATTGATTTTTGGAAGCAAGTATTACCCTGATACCAAAACCAGAGAAAGATCCAACCAAAAAAGAGAACTATAGGCCAATCTCCTTAATGAACATAGATGCAAAAATTCTCAATAAAATACTGGCAAACAGAATGCAGTGAATCATCAAAAAGATTATACACCATGAACAAGTGGCATTTATCCCAGGAATGCAGGGATGGTTCAACATATGCAAATCAATAAATGTAATATACCCTATCAACAGAGCCAAAGACAAGAATCACATGAACATCTCAATAGATGCAGAAAAAGTTTTTGATAAATTCCAACACTCATTCATGATAAAAACCCTACAGAAAATTGGAATAGATGGTCTTTACCTCAAACTGATAAAAGCCATATATGATAAACCAACAGCCAACATATTATTAAATGACAAAAGCTGAAAGTTTTCAACCTAAAATCAGGAACAAGACAAGGATGTCCATTATCACCACTCCTATTCAACATAGTTTTGGAAACATTAGCCAGAGCAATTAGAAAAGAGAGAGAAATAAAAGGAATAAGGATAGGAAAGGAAGAAGTTAAACTATCATTATTTGCAAATGACATGATACTTTACAGAGAAGACCCCAAAAGCTCCACTAGAAGACTTCTAGATGTAATAACCAAATTCAGGAATGTAGCTGGATACAAGGTCAACAGTCAAAAATCAATAGCATTCCTGTACACAAACAACAAACTCACTGGGAGAGAGAAATAAGGGAAACCACACCCTTCCTAATAGCATCAAAAAATGAAATACTTAGGAATCAATCTAACAAAGGAAGTAAAAGATCTATACATTGAAAATTACAGTACTCCAAAAAAAGAAATCAAAGAGGATCTCAGAAAATGGAAAGACATTCCCTATTCATGGACAGGAAGAACAAACATTGTGAAAATGGCTGTTCTTCCACAATTGTTACACAGATTTAATGCAATTGCAATCAAAATACCATTAATGTACCTCAAAGATCTAGAGAAATCATTCTTAAAATTCATCTGGAATCAGAAGAGATCTAGGATAGCAAAAGCAGTCTTGGGCAACAAAGGGGAGGCAGAAGGCATCACAATTCCTGACTTGAAATTATACTACAAAGCTACTCTAATAAAATCAGCATGGTATTGGCAAAAAAACAAAACAAAACAAACAAGCCCTGAAGATCAATGGAATAGATTATAAGATACAGCCACAAATACAAACATAGCCACCTTATCTTTGACAAAGGAGCCAAACATGTTCACTAGAAAAAAAGACAGTCTCTTTAATAAATGGTGCTGGCAAACTGGCTTTCCATATGCTGAAACCTAAAACTAGACCCATGTCTATCACCATGCTCTAAACTGGGGCATGGTTTGTTTGTTTTTTGTGGCACCGGGGATTGAACTCTAAGACCTCACGCTTGCCAGGCAGGCACTTAGGCCACTGTGCTAAATCCCCAGCCTGTGCTCTAAACTGAAGTCAAAATGTATCAAAGATCCAAATGTTAAAACAGAAACACTAAATCTGCTGGAAGACAAAGTAGGCAAAAATCTTGAAGACAAGCCAGGT
>RJWT010025324.1:0-16169 GCA_004365215.1 Cuniculus paca | reverse complement strand
CTTACATGAATAACATTAACAGGGGAGCTAATCTTTCTTCTCAGGCTTCTGCTGAACCTAGAAAATCAGGCCCATTTTAATATATGGGGTAGAGGAGGAAGATCTCCATGGCTGAAACAGCATATACATGTTACCATTTTAGTAACCTAATCTCTTCTTTTCCTCTTCTGCTGCAGCTGGAGCAGAATGAGCAGTCTGCAAGGCACCTCTGATTAGGAAGCTATTGTTGAGCAACATGGAGATCAGATCTGGTCATCCTGAGGAAAAGGGAGAATTACTAGTTGACAGTGACAGCTCAAAGAATCCACAAACTGACTGAAAAGCAAAGCTTGAAAAATACAAGGAATATAAGCAGATTGGAGGGCCAAGAAATTTATATGTAATGTCCAATCTGAGTGATATTTCTTGGGCTACGAGACCTCTGAAGTGCAGGCCATGGCTGGGAAGAGGAAAGATTCTGGCTGATAGAGAAGATAAATACATCCCAGCCAATTAAGATCCATGCAATAAGAATTGTGGTAGAACAGAACAAAGATTTGGGTATTGGATAGGCAGAAAGCTATATACACAGAAAAATTGGACAGTGACCTAGGGTGGTGGGAAAGAAAGCTCTGTTCCCTAATTGACTTTTACAATTGAATTTGCCTTGCTGAAAATCAATTTTTGAGCTCACTCTGAACTGGATTTAAGGGGAGGGGATGGAATTGCTAAGGGTGAATCCAAGGACTCTGAATTAGTTTGAAACAAAGTCCTCTGATATCTGCTCCTAAAATAGAGAATCTTAAATTGTGTCTAAACCTACCATCTGTCTAGTCAGTGCAGAGCAACTCACCCAAACAACCCAAGTGAAAATGTAATGCTTTGTTATAGAAACAATCCCAAAGTGGACTTACTGAGTCAGCTTCCAGCTAACTTTACTGATGTGGTTCATATGGTCAAAATCAAGCAGAGGCCTCCAGATCCATAAAACTGTATTAGGATTAAATTGAGCAGGCTGTCAAAGTAATCAAACTAGTGTGTTTGTGAAGATGAAACCTTGAAAAAAAATTTGACAGAGGCCTTGGCTACTCTGCATATCTTTTAAGCACTTCCTCAGAGCAGTATGCATTGCTTTTAAATAACTGAAATTGATGTGTCTAATCAAATAGATATTGCCTTAACAAAGCAAACTGAAATTGTCAACTCCATACTTTTTGGTATCTATGGAAGATTGTATTGAAAACCATCTACATATATGCCATCAATTTAATTTTCTACTGGTAGGCTATTCTGATGAGGGTATGAATTACAGATCTATATTTTTCATCTATAAGAAAAGCTATCTGTGACAAGATACTTTCCTGTAAAGTTCAATCTCTTTATATATGTTCTGGACGTATAAATGAATCACATACGCAAATCCTTTGTGTAAAAACAGTATTAAGACTTTTAAAGGTCTAAATGTGTTTTATTAAGCCCATTCCTAAGAAAATATTGTTCAGGTTTGTTTTCAGACCCATATAAAATATCAGCTTTTTAAAAAGGACTTATTCACCTATCAAAAAAAAAAAGAAACTCTGAATTGTCACTGATCAGAAAAGCCTATAATACAAATCCATTTTATTTCATTAATAAGATGAACTTTTCATGAGAAGAGTCATGTTCCTTAAGGCTGCCGAATTTAAAAAGATAAAATATTTTATTTAATTTAGCTGTAAACATGACTGTATGGCTGGGGCTGGTTCGACCTTCGGGTCTCTTCAGTCTCCTGATGCTGGGAGCATTGTGCCTTCTGGTTTACCCCTGGACCTGGATGTCAGAGCCAGTGGGGTAGGCACCACACGCACCCTTGGGGAACATAGAATGGGTCAGAAGTTCGCATCTCTTCTCTGCAGCAGTGATGTCCACAGTTGGGCACCTGAGAGCCTATGTCTTTGATAAAGATTTCTTTTCTCTGCAGATTCATCCCTTATTTACTGCTAATCTTGCAATCCCTTTTCTTTTTTTTCTTGCAATATAATTTCAAAAGTTTTTAGAGTGAAAGCAAAATACTGTGTGATGGGCTTTCAACTAAAATCATCTACATTTATCTTTCTGTGTATTTGCAGTTGGAAATTTGGGTGTGAAAGCTGCTGCTTCTCACACTTTTGTCTTGCTAACATACTTAATTATACATGGCAGAGCAGAGGAAGTTAGCTCAGGGTAAAGCTAATTAGGAGATGTTTCTTTATAGGTACCATTATCTGAGTTGGAAAGTACATTTTTGGAGTCTCATATTCTTCTGTTTCACTCTGATCACTCAAGAAGGCATAAAATGTAGGATGAGATCTCCTTCTCCTATGTTTTAAATGTAAGTTAGAGCAAAGTAGCGATCCCACAGATTTCTCAATCTTGAAAAACAAGAGTGTTTCTCTCTGTGATATGACAGGGATTCTGTTCTATATGGGCACACAGCACAAAAATCATATTACTACATGCAGAATTAGCGAGACTTTGTGTCTATGTGCATGCATTTATTTATAAATATTATACTGTAGCAATGAAATCTTAGCATCTGTAAAATAAAGTTGAAATGAAATTTAAGGTAGCCAGTTAATTTACACTCAGAACTGGTAGAGGCCTGGAATTTTACCAAAAAGAAAAAAAAGGAAAAGTGAAGTCCTTTGTTACATTAATCGTTATCCTGAAAGCTTTAGATCCGAAGAGCAACGTCATGGTGGATTCAGTAACAGCACATCTAGTACTCGTGATGGAAAAGTTTAACTCTTTATGTATGTGGAGTTCAGAGAGCAGTCGCCCAGCTAGATGAAAGTACACACCTTAGGCTTAATTGAGCTCTTTTATTGTTGGGATTTTAAATTTTATTTTAAAATATATTGAAACAGTATTTCAAGGGAGGATATTTAATAAGTTCCTTTGTTCTTGAATTTAGCTAATACTCATGGCATTTGAAGTATTGCCCTCTTTTCCAAAAAAAAAAAAAAAGAAGACCTTTAGTTCCCCCGGCAAATAATTCTTGGTGACTTGAGTGGCTAAGTTTGAATTCAACACTGGTGAGGTAACTAGTTGCTCTGCCTTTTATTGTGGATTCTTAAAAAAGTTAAATTTTATCTGACTTAAAGGGAAGTCTAATAAAGGTCTCAAGCTCTCTTTCTATCTCACTTGCTCATAGGATATTCCTTGAATTTAGCTTTGTTTCTTTATTTTTTTTTTTAACTTCAGGTTCTTATCAATTGTATTTTAGTACTTCCTTCTAGCATCACTATTGGCTATTACAATTCTGGAAGATAAAGCAGTAAGATCACTTTCTCTTTCTCTTTCTCTTTCTCTGTCTCTGTCTCTGACTCTCTCCCCTCCCCTCAGTCAGTTGTAAAAAGGGAAAGTTTAACGTTCACGTCCTTAGGGCCTTTTGCAGTTGTGTGTTCAAACCCATCCTTTGCTACTCTGCATATAAAGTCATTTATACTTGTTCAGAATGATTAAGGTCAAAGATAAGTGTAATGAAGGCATTGAATGATGAAATCGAACACCACATATATTTCTTTCTTTCAAATTTGTTCTAGAGTAGAGCTGATGTCTTTCTTACTTTCTAACCACTAGATGAAATACTCAACATCTAGAACGTAAAGGAGAGATGTCTACTTTGGTTCATGGTTTTCGGTCATGGTCAGCTGGTGCCAAGGCAGAAACAGGATGAAGTGGGGCATGGTAGAAGGAAAACGTGCTCAATGTTTGGCAGCTAGAAAACAAATGGAGAAGGGAGGAGGTAGGGAGGCAGATGTACCTTGCAAAGGCACACCCCCAGTGATCCCCAGTAATCAGGTCCCACCTCCTGACACCACATCTAGCCAGGAACTCATCAATGGATCAATCCAATCATCTTCACAAAGATCCATCTCTAAACACTGAGGTTTTAGGGGGACATTGTAGATATGAACTATAACAGTTGGCATTTAACAAACACTGGTTGGTTAAGATGGTTGATGGAAAATTAACTTTCTTATGGCAACATAGCCACAAGCTATTAACAATGAAATGAAAGGGTATATTTGGTGCTGTGTTGTTGGACATTTTTTCCCCACCATAAAAACAATGATTTCTGATTTTTAGCCTGTGGCAGCATTTGAAGAGTGTAACTCTCACTCCCAGAAAAACCCTGACCTCATTTAGGGAACAGGGGATTTAAATCTGAAACAGAAATGTGAGCCCACATCTGATAATAGACCTATGAATGCCCATGCACAGAAATCACTCCCGCTGCCTCGGAAGTGTCTGCACAGAGAGAAACCAGATATGCCTGCTAATTTAGAAAGGGATCTGCTTTTCAGAAGTGCCGGTATTGTGCTCAAGCAAAATATAATGAAAATTGCTTGTAATTTAATATCCACAAAAAGCACAAAGGCAGACATATTCCGGGGTGGGTTGTAAATGTATATAATGTGTATATTAACTAAAATGTAATTATTCCTGCTATCTCCTTTCATATCATGGAGGGTAGAACAGGGAGGGAGAACTGCCAGGGAGGAGAAGGAGAGAGAACAAAAGGGCTGCGTGGACCGAGGAGGGACGCTGCATTAGCTTTTTGTAAGAAGTGAAATTGGCAACATATGCCTCATAATTTTCATATTGCAGGGATGAGCAATACTGTTATATAGGCAGAGAGAAAAAAAACTGTGAAAGAATTGTGTGACTTTTGACCGTTCCCCTGTAGGGAAGTCTTCTCCAGTGTCTGGATATTTGAGCAGTTAAATGTGTCCTTGACCGTGATTAAAATTTTATCTAACTACATCATATACTTGGGAGTAGGTCTCTTATTTCTCTCTGCCTTCCTTATTTTACGTTATCCTGCACATCCTTTTCATTTAATTTTCCCTTGAATCCTATGATGATGTTAGTGACAATGCTCTTTAAGAACCTAAGAATGGAAAAGAAGTGAAGCTGTGAGAAGGAGTGTTATTGACATTGGTGACCTTTATTGCTAAGAGATGCTTTATTACACATAATGATGAAGGCTTTTTTAAAGCTCTTACTCATTTAGTGCTGATCTTCTAAAATAGCTTAATGAGCATGTCAAGAACTTTGGATTTGAAGACTCATGCCTTGTGTCTATGCAGGGAATTTTGAATTGTTACTGCATATTACTTAGGGACCTGAAGTTCTCTCAGAACTACAAGTGGAGAATCTGAGATCATTTGGACTAAATGGCTCCATAGTGGTAAAAATGAAAGTAGAAAGTGCTGGTTCTTTTACTGTATTGTGTTTCTGTTCCCTCTCATGACTCCCTCTTTGACACTTCCGTAACTCTATATTTTTGAACCAAAGGGTCCACTATAGGCTGTGGATGTTTAAGGCCTTGTTGCTACCCCCATTGGAAGTACTCAGCATTATTCTGCCCCAAGCCAACTAACTGGAATATGATGGGGTTTTTATAAGTAAAGAACTAAACTCATTTAACTAACATCTATTGAACTCCAGGTACTGTGCTGAAGTTAAAGGCATGTTTTTGCTGTGGTGTGTGCACTTCAGGGACTCACCAGTGGAGGACAGATATTCTAACAAATTACTGCAGCATTTCACTTTGTTTTGGGACTTTCAAAGATCATTTGAAATCCTCAAGGAGCTAACTTGTTGACTGTGCTCTGAGGAGAGTCACATTTGAGGAGGATGAGGGAGAAACCTGTCCTGACTGGATATGACAGCTGGTGTAAAATTTCAGAAACAAGGTAGTGCCTAGTTCATGCAAGGTGGTTCAGGGTGCCAAGTATATGGCCCTTGTAGGAGAGTGCTGACAGATGAGTCTGGATGGAGGGCCATTGGCCTACATCATGGGCATCCTTGAAATGTGATGAAACTTGAGGTTCATTTATTTATTCATTTCACAAATTCTGATTGAGTGTATATGATCTCTTCCAGGCAAGTAGGGAACACATTGCCAAACATCTGTGACCTCAGGGAACTAACAATCCACTATGAAAAACTGAAAATAGATATATAAAAAGATAATTGCATGTTGTGTAAAGAATGCCAGGGAAAAAATTATAATGTGATAGACTACAGTGGAGAGGAGAGTCAGAGGTAGTTATGGGAAGGATAGTTATGGTATTTTGAGGAGGTGATACTTAGCTGAGACATAAAGGCTGAGCAAGAGCCAGCATCGAGAATGGAGAGAAGAGAGCTGCAGGCTGAAGAGCAGGGAGGACTTGTGTGAGAGGACTCAGCAAGGCCAGGGTGAGGAGAGTAGCCCACTAGAGATGCCAGCTGCAGTGGGGTCACATCGCCTGATGCACAACCTCACAGGCCAGGCCGATCATCTTGGTTTTTCTCAGTACAGTGAAAGACTTCAAAACAGGGTAGGAATGACCAGCTTTGCATTTGTTAAGGCTCTTGTGTGAGGAATAGATTAGTGTGGTCAGGATGGAAGCTAGAAACCCAGTTAGAAAAGAATATTGTACTTCTCTCCGGGTAAGAGATATATCGTCGTGTTTGGGGTGGTAGAATTTGAGATGGAAACAGATACTTTCAGACTGTGTTTTGGAAATAGAACTACAAACATTTAACTATCATATTTCTGGATTATAGAATCAGGACCTGGTTTGTATACAACTGGTTTTTTTCTCCCAAAGGTAAGCAATTCTTTGATGTCACACATGATCTAATAGAAGAAAACTGAGTGAACTAGGAAATACTGTTCTGCTTTAATTTTTTTTCTGGTTGCCATAACTGATAGTTAATCTGTAGCATAACTCTACCTTTCAGTTTTAGAGAAGAGAAGAAGTCATGACTTTACCATGAGTAACACTGGAATGATTTTATTCCAGTATTAAATTAATCTTTGTTCCTCTCAACCCTGCATACCCCAAGACAGAATACTATCAGTGATTTGTGATGTTTTGAATGCAAGATTGGAAAGGAAGGAATCCTGGATTAGGGGGGTAGACCCACTTACGTTCAACATGGTAAGGCAGGAAGGCTCCTATGAATGTGTCCATTGCTCCCCTAAAAGCACAGGAGACAATTTATTTTGGTGGAAAGGAAAAGGTATGTTCAAAGCTAGCTCTGAAGGAGACAAGACCTTTGCCTCAAATCAGTCCATCTGAGCCAAGGAGAGGGAGGGATGGTGATTTATGCTCTCTACATGAGGAAGTTGGGAAAGCAGACTCTCTCTTTCAAAAAATCCCAATTTTTAAAGATCCATCCCAACCTCTCAGTTATAAGTATGCCTACAGGTGGCAACAACAAAAAAATGAAGAGCTCTTTTTAAAAATAACACAATTCTAGGCTTGTCCAAATGCAAAAGCAAGTGATTTTGTTTGCACATGGCATTTATGAAGAATTTCATGGTTTCAAACAATTATAACAATTTTTATAACCAAATTTCTTGGCTAGAGTCAAAGGTTTTTCTGTTAAACCTAAAGCATGCTGAGAACAAAGCATCCACTTGGCATACGTATCAAGGCCAGGGCAGTACTCTCAGAAAAGAAAAGGTGCTTTAGTCTATGACGGGGAAACCTTGACTGTTTTTCCTGATGTTTGTTTAAACAGCAATCTTCAACAAACACAACTACCCTTGATGGAGCTCTGCCATTGCGTGGGGTACAGGGAAGGTGTTCATTCACGAAACAGGCTTTCCCATCCACTGCAATCAGGCAGTCTGATTATTCTGAGGAGAGATCGGTCAGAGCTCCTGCTTTCTAGGAGCTTTCCTGGTAGCTATTGAAATCAGCATATTACCATTGTCATACTTTAGATCTAGATATCTCCCAAAGACTAATGCCTTCAAGGCAATTGGATTATGGGGTTGGCATGGGTGACTTGCTGTCAGGAGATCAGTGGGATCTGGTCAGAAGAGATGGATCACTTGGCGTGACCTGGAAGGTTACGTCTTCCTTCCCAGCTCCTCCCTTTCCTCAATCTCTGCTTTCTGTCTGCTGTGAGCAGCTATCCTCTACCATTCCTCTCTGCCACACTGTCCTGACTTGGACCCATATGACTGTGGACAAAAGCATGAACCAAAATAAACCTATCATCTTTGAAATCATGGGTATCACTATTTTGCCCCAGCAATAAGAAAGTGACTAAGACAAATATGTTAGATGAGGTTAGAGAGAGGACTTAGGAAAGTGGAGTTGCTCCTAGTGAGTCATCTACAAGGGCCCCAAGGAGGGAAAGTTACCTTGTGAAATGCCAGGATTCCAGTGTCAGAAAGACCACTGGGAGTCACAGAGTTAGCAGTTAGATCTTATGTCTGATTGCTTTGGTTGGAATCCCCAGCACAGTGAGTTTGGGCTCGAACCTTTACTGTCTTGAACTTCATTTACAAACTGAAGATTATACCTCCCTTCTGGAGTGGTTGTGAGAATAATGCACAGAGCATGCACAACACAGGTCCTGACATCAAGTTAGCTATCATCATTTTTATTACATTAGCAAACTTTATGTGATATGGTCTTAGCATGATATTGCCTTACCTTTTTCCTGGAACACCTGTAGTTTGAGGAATTCTCCTCCTCCTCAGCCATTATGTTTGTGAATCATTTCAGATGTCAACAGCTCTTGAATGGTAGATTGACAAATTATCAAGAGGTAAAGAGAGGGAAGGAGAGTCTTCCGGACTTGCATGAACAAAGATTAAAAGGCTAGATCAGACATAGCATGGGGTGTATTCAGGCTGTAGTATGGGGCTTAGGTCTATTGAGGCAGGAGACGAGAAGGGCAGGTATAGTGGTACTGGAGAGACCTTAAATGCCAAGGTCAGCAGATGAATCTAAGTACTCTACTATACAACGGGTCCATCCTTTCCATACTGGTCAGGACAAGTACAAGTGGTGAGAAAACAATATTCACTGGTGGCTTCCCTAGAAACCTAGTCACCAGATGAACCCCAGTACATTTCAGACAATCTGTGCTACCCCGGGCTCCTACCACAGTTCCTAACTCATTCTGTTCAGCCCTATCCTGATTTTCTTAGTTGCTTTTCTCTCATTGGTGAGACAAAATACTGACACTCAATGTTAAAGATAAAAAAAGTTTATTTGGCTCAGTTTGTAGAGGTTTTATTCCATAATCGACTGACTCCAAAGCAGGGTGGCATGGCAGATAGGCATTGCAGAGAAGCAGCAGTTCATGGTGAAGAGAAGGTAGCCAAGAAAGCAAGCAAGGGATGACCACAACCTTTCTATCCCTTATATATTATCCAGGCTACTTAAGGCCAATAGAGCTCACACCCTTAGTGCTAGTGCCCTTGATCTTACCTTTGCACCACAATTCATCCCAGCATCACATACACCTCTGAAAAAGCCCCACCTATGATTTCATGAGGCCTTAGAGGGACATCCAGACACAAGTCATAACACTGGTCAAGGATAAAGCTTCCACTTTTTACTATCCTGTATACATTTGCTTCTTTTAAAGGACCAGTAGGTTTCTCAGACCACAAGTTGTTGGATCATCTATGAGGAATGAGTCAGTCCAAGTTAGGGTCTGGTAATTCCTGAGGATAAGGGGTGCTGGCTAAAGAGAGTCTTCTTGCAGTATTTGCCTAAACTTTCCCCTGGCTTCCCAATCCTCTGGATGGAGAGAAAAACTGCAGTTGCTCAAATTCTCCCTTTCTTTCTCTACTTTAAAGTCATTCTTGTGCTCTTGTCCCTCCTCCAGCCTGAATCTTCTCTACTTTCTGGAGTCTAAAACTATTTACTCTGTAAACAGCTGATAACATTTTGTGCTCTAGATTTAGCCATCACATTCTGTCTCTGAATCAGTAAATCAGTATATCAGTTTCAGTCTGAACTGGGGAAAAGTAGGAAGATACTCTTAAAATGAAACAAAAACCTGCCACTGGATTCTCTGTGAGGAAAAACAAAAACAAAAACAGAACTAAAACAGAGCATAGCAAACAAATTGGCAAGCAGGTGACTCCTTTGAGGTGTGTATATAATCCCTGGGCTCTTTATTTCTCCTTTCCCTGAAGCCAGCATGAAGGAAATATGAAGAGCCCAGGGTGGAAAATAGGAGCCCTGGAATTTAGTCTCAACTGTGGTGATCACTTAGTGACATTCTGGACAAAGGCAGTAACCTTTGGCTCACTTTGAGATTTCACCTTTAAAATAAGGCAGTTGCTCCAGATTGGCCAGCTCCAACGGTCTTTGCAGAGCCCACAGGCTGTGACTGTGCCTTTTTCAACCCATGAACAATTTCATTTATCGTTGCTTCTTCAACATACATATGAGGCTGATTATCAAGCGAAACATCTGTATTAAAATAGCTGAGAACTGGATTTCATTCTTTTAGTCAGGCCTTGCCCTCTGTGTGTTTGGCCCTCTTGTAAACAAATAGCCTTTCTCCGGAGCAAGACTCGTCTGTGGTATTGCAGATTCCTAATCAGGAGAGGAGGGAGATGCATCCCAAATAATTTCTTGAGGTTTGATTCACTGTTTGCGTAGCAGGATGTTATAGTTAGCTACATTTTAAGCTCTCCAATTTCCTTTAAAGTGCACATGGGAGGGAAGTGAAGGAAGCAATTGGAAAACAATAGAAAAGTCATTTAGAACAAAGAGGGAAAGGTTTGGTGAACTCTACGAATGTTTGGGAAATACTTCAAGACTTTCTGTAGAGCCTCCAAATATACCACCTGTTTCTTGTTTGGGGTTTAACTAGGATGTGTACTGCTGCTTTCAAAACTATCAAGAGCTATAAAAATTTTGCCTCCAAAGTAATAAATGTACAAAACACATCATCCTGTTTGCTATCAGCACACCCTGCTTCAGACTTTTTTTTGAAGATAAGGCTTTATCTCAGCTTTTCTATGTCTAATTCATAATCGCCCAGTTACACTAATGAAGCCCATTTTGTGTTGTGTGCATTCAAAGCTCTCATCTGCATGAAAGCCAATGCCCCTTAATTATATAAAACAGATATTGAAAAATAATTCCCTGTCTCTAATTGGGATCAAGGTTTTAGGGCTGAATCTTGAAACTTAAGCTCCTTTACAGCTATCCTTTTGTGTTCCTGGCCATTTGTTAAACTTGCAACACTTGGCTGCTTCCTGGTACTTCCTTCTTCCCTTTAAAGGTGTCATTGTTTTTCTGCTCTGTTCCTTCCCTGCAAGTGGTACAGCCTGGGTGACACCTAGCTACTTCTCTTTGCTCTCGGGGATATGAATCCTCTAAGTTAGGAATCATGATGTACAGAAATAGGATGTGGCTTGGCACCAGCTTCCCTTTCTCAGGTGTCTTATTACATTTTGACAGGCGCCTGATATACAATGCCCTCAGAAAGGGGATTTAACCTTGGCGTGCCACCTTCATTAAGGTGTCTCTGGATAAGAAACAATGAAATGTATCTGAGTGGTTGATGCCTCAATATTTTTGTATTTAATTTTATTTCTATTCCAGATGCACTGCCTATCTGGGCTTTTTTTCTGATTCTACAAAAATAGTTGCTGGTGGTGAGTTTGATGAGCTCTTCTGTAGAGGAAGTCAAATGAAGCAGACCTGTCACCCTAAAATATATTTGGTGGAAGGCAGACCTGCTATTGTTTTGATACCTTCACATATAATAGGGTTTTAATTTATCATAAATGTCTAGTCTGCTGATAGCAATGAAATTCATTAAAGTTCTTTCTCCAAATATACAAAATGTAGCACATTAGATGATTGAGAACTCGAGATGGGGAAAATGCTGTTAGCGCATAGACTGTTTTAGAAACTGTGTCGTGGCTAAGATGAAATATTTGTGGACTTTGTATCCTATTTGTTTTCTTTCTTTCTGTCCCCACCTTCAATATTGTTTGTTTATATTGGGTTTTCTGGCCTTCAGGGGGATCTGAGAGCATATATATTCAAACTTGACAAACAACAAAATTATGATTCTCACACCTTGTATATATTTTCAGTTTACACAAACAAGAAGAGCTCATCTGACCTCCCTGTTGCTGGAGTTGGACAGTTTTTTTAAGTAACTTTAAACATTGATGCCTGCAGCAAGGAAAAATGTGCATGACCTAATCCTGGGAGCTGCGAGCATGTGTCCTTCTGTGAAATGTGAGGTTGGGTTTGGATCTGGTGCTAAGCTTTCTCAAGGTAATAGGGAAATTACCTTAGACTACCCAGGTGGGCCCAGTATAATCACAAGAAGCCTCAAAGTGGAAGAGTGAGGCTGAAGAGATCTGAGCCACATCGTGAAGGCATACTCTTGCCACCTTTGGTATCTTCGAAGGTGGAGGAAGGAGCCCTAGAGCTGAGAAATGTAAGTGGCCTCTAAAGCTTGAAAACAAGCCCACAGAGTGGAATTCAGCTCAGCTCATACCTTGAGTGCAGCCCAGTTGAAGCTCATGCCAGTTTTCCAACCAGCAGAACATCAAGATAATGCATTGGTTTGGTTTGAAGTCATACTTTGTAGTCATTTGTTTCAGCAGCCCTGTAACACGGACTCTCACGAGTGAGGCATTGTTTACCTTATTTTCTTCCCTATATTCATGTAGTCTGGGCATGAAACAGTTTTTCTTTTATTTGGAATTTTTCTCGGCCTGAGATAAAAATGTCTTTGGCACCAAAATGGTTCCAGCATTAAGTATACTTACTTGAGCAGACATGTAGTGTATTTTCTCCTTCCTATTCTCTGAGATTACATGAAGAAATTACTTATCATCAGGTATTAACATCCTTAGCATTGATTTTTTTGTTTCCTTATAGTTTGTTTGTTGACAGTAAATGTTGTTATTCTTATCATTATTTTTATTATGTGATTTGCTCTTCCAGCTCACTCAGACTTCTTGACCTGCCTTGTTAGACTTAATATGAATTTCCCAGTGTTCTGTTCTGCCTTATACTTCTTCTACTTATTAGTCCTCTCCTGAAGGTTTCCTGTGGATTTTTGTTCTTAGTAAAATCATTTTTAGTCTGAGATGTGTGTCTAAAGATAAGCATCTCTGAATTGAGTCAGTATGGAATACTACTGTATTTCCCATTGTTTTAGTACAAGTCAGGACTTTGTAGAGAAATTCTGGATAGTATAACCATTCCATCATCTATAAAGCACTAGGTAGGTATATTATTGCTTTGTGTATCCAGGACAGCAGAACTGTCTATTGCACAATTACTTTCTTTGTATTAAGAACCAGATGAGAAGTGAACTTGTGTTCCAAGGCAATGTCATGTGAATATTTTGCATATTTGTGCAATCAAAACCTGTACCCCACAAGTCAGGGATAATTGGATCAATGTAAATCAATTACATTTATGAAATAACTAAGAAATTCATTCATTTAACAAATATGTATTTCGTGTCTACTACATTTCTGAGAAGAATGACTTATCTGGTTGTTTTACTGTCTCTTAAGCTACTTTTTTCATTGTTACAAAAGTCACCAGTAATGGGGCCTGTGGGGAATAGCTGCCGAAGGGCAGACACCTGACTTGGGTAGTAGGCTGCAGTTTCTGTATGAACACTGAGACCAACCCAATTTTCTTCTATGAAGGGGAGGCCTCAGGGAAGAAGATTTTTCTGCAGCTCGTACTGAGCGCTTGATCTCTTCACAACCGCTGGCCACCCTAGGCACCAGCAAGTGATGGCTTCTGTCTCTTCACGAGCCAGCAGTCTGCAGACCCTGGTCAGGGACATTTAAGTGACATCTTGACAACTCCAGAAAGCAAACCTGCTTGCCTTCTCTCTCTCTCTCTCTTTCATTGTTTTGGTTTTTGTTTTGAAACAGGATCTGGCTTAGTAGTCCAGGCTAGCCTTGAACTTGTGAATTTCTTGCTTGAATTGAGATTACAGGTTTCTTTTTTGTCAACAAATTAGTCTTTCTGGCCTCTGGTTATAGCTCAATGATAGACTCCTTGCCTAGCATGGGCAGAGACACTAAGATCTACTATCAACAATGTGCATATACAAATTAAAATTAAAATTTTTTCCCTTCTATAAACCTACTTTCAGAGAAATTTTCTTCTAGCAGATCAGCAGCTGACCTGTCCTTGCTAGATTGCTATTGTGTTTGAATGAGTCCCCCAAAGTTCGTGTGTTAGAAATGTAACCCCCACTCCAGCAGTGAGGAGAGGTGAGACCTTTAGGAGGTAATTAGGTCATGCAAGCTCCATCCTCATGAACAGGTTATAACCATTTTCTCGAGAGCAAATTCACCTTAGAAGCTTTTCAGTGGCCTCCTACTCTCTCTTGCTCATGGGGTGCCCCACTCTGCCATGTTAGGGTGTACCAGAAAGGCTCTCCCCAGAGAATCCTCAACTCTGGACTTCCCAGCCTGCACAACTATGAACCACATAAACTTCCACCATTGTAAATGACCCAGCCTACAGGACAATCATGTACCCCATAATAATGTTTCAGTGAATGACTGACTGCATTTATGATAGTGAGATGAGATGATATTGCCTGGTAACATTGTCACCATTATTATTATTTTGGGCAAGCACACCTGATGATATTGGCACAATGGTGAAATGACCTAACAATACATTTCTCAGAATATATCCCATTGTTAAGTGACTCATGATTGTACTCTGCCATAGCACCACAGATGACCTAAGGTAGTGGGTGTTAGCAAAGTTCAGAAAGAATGAGCTTGGAGGACTCAAAATTCTCACCAGCCTGATCATTTTGCTTCCATAGGTCTGTGAGCATCAACTCTGCTTCAGTGGAATTATGCATATTTACCGAGATACCTTGGTAAAATAAGCAGCTATAAATAGGGGCCTTTTTTCAAGAAAAAGAACTGTCTATTTCTGTGTCAGGGAGCTAGAGCCCAGAGGTTAATGATCTCCAGGTTGTCAGTATGAGTGGTGAGGTTAACCAGTCATTATGGATGATGAAGTAATATTTTTTTAAATCTTTTTGAGACAGGGTTTCACTATGCAGTTCAAGCTGTCCTTGAACTCACTTTGTAGCCCAGGCTGGCCTTGAACTCAGGGCAATCCTCCTGCCTCAGCCTCCTAAGTTCTGAGATTACAGGCATGTTCCATGATGCCCAGCTGAATTAATATTTTGACATTGTTTTCAATGTTCTTACCCGTTCTTTCCTGCTTTGCTCTTTGAATCCCTTCACTTCCACCTTGTCTTAGTTACTATTCTCATTACTGAGACAAAATACACAACACCCACAAGTTAAGGGAGGAAAGGTTTATTTAGCTCACAGTTTGTAGAGGTTTCAGTTCATAGTTGACTGACTTCAAGACAGTGTGGCACATGTTAGGTGACAGTTCATGGTGGCAGAAAAACATCAGAAGTAAAGAAAGAGAGAAAGAGGAAGAGGAACAGCAACAGAAAGAGAAACAGAAACAGAAAGAGGGGGTCTCTTTTTATTTCTTATATTGTATGCAGGCTACCCACCCCAAGGCAAGTGTAGCACTTACCCCCTTAATCCCAGCATTGGGCCATGAATCAATCACAAACTCTAGAAGCTTGCCTATGACTTCATGAGGCTTCAAGGGGACATCCAGACATAAACCATAACCCACCTTGAGGTCCTTTCTCTGACCCTCAAGCCCAAATAGCCTGTCTTCTCCTCATAGGTCTGCTGGCTCTTGTGTTAAAAGAAGCAACATTCCTTGCTTCTCAGTTCTGTATTTCACCTAAAGCCTATGTGGCCCAACTGGTGGCAGCTACCTTCAGATCCAAGCATCAGAGCAGCCCATCAAAGATACATGTTTTATATCTTGTCAACTCTCAGCTGTCCCAGACCCTAGCATCTCACTCTTTTGGTAGACAGAAAGAAAGGGTTGTCACTTCACTTCATTGGTCATTCTAAGAGACTCCTGTTCCTCCAATTACTCATGGGTGTCAGAAAAAGAAAGAGAACACTGGAGAGGTGTAATGTGTTGCAGCACTTCAAAGGTGATTACTTTTTCTTTCCATCAATCATGTAAAGAAAATTCTACTCGCTTGATAATCCTATTTTTCCTTTGAAGAAGAGAAGCTGTCTTGCTGCCAAAGGAGCCATTGAATTAGCACTGTCATTACTGACTTTTGGACTCATTAGGGCTTATTTAGTATTCCCAAACTGTAGTAGGGTTGGAAAAGTAATTTCTCCAGTGATGGTATGAAAGAGAGGAGTGACAGTTTTACATGAAACAAATTGCAGATTGAGTCTCCAGATTTCCAGGCCCAGAAGCCATACATTCTTTTGGTTGGGTAGTTAATAAAAGGTTAACTTTGCTTTGAAAATTAAATACAACAATGCC
>RJWT010025323.1:0-16170 GCA_004365215.1 Cuniculus paca | reverse complement strand
ATTTCCTGTTGTTTTGTTTTGAAGTCCTGTATTGCTTGCATTGTTCTGTTCCGATCTGCTTTTTTGTGTTTTACTCTGTTTTTGTTTTGTTTTATTCTGCATAAAATAAAAAATAATTCAAAGCATGATTTATACATACACCAACTTTTCCTGATGAAAGTAATCATTATATCCTGCAAACAGGTACTAATAAACAGTACAAAATTTTTTTGATACCATAATGACTACACTGAGATATTGTCTCACTCTAGAAAGAATGAGTATTAAGAAATTAACCAATAACAATTGCTGATAGGGATGTAGGGAAAAAGGAATCCTTCTCCACTGTTGGTGGGCATGTAGACTGGTAAAACCACTTTGGAAAACAGTACAGAGATTATTCAAAAAACTAGGATTACAGGTTCCATCTGACCCAGCTAATCCTCTCTGGGTATTTTCCCAAAAGAATTGAAAACATCATACCACAGCAATATATGTACAGCTATGTTTATAGCAACACAATTTTAATAGCTAAATCTTGGAACCAACCCAAATGCCCACCAATTCAAGAATGTATAAAAAAGATGTGGTATTTTTATATAATGGAACACTACTCAGGCATAAAGAATGAAAATTTGAGGTTTTTATAGTTAAATAGATGCAACTGGAAACCATACTCATAAATAAAATAAATCAGATTTGCATGTTTAAATACTAAATTATCTTGCTAGTGTAAAAAACTGAAAGAGTAAATAAGATCCAAAAGTTACAATAGATACACTAAAAGGAAAAGAAGCTACAATCTTGCATACTTGTATCTAATAGCCTGAGGAATTACTTTGAGGATAACAATATGCAATACAACAACCATTGTTAAATTCCTATCATCTTGTTTTGAAATCCTATATTGCCATTGTTTTGTTGTTGTTGTTATCATAATTTTGCTTTTGTTGTTTTTTAATTGTTTGTTTCTTCATTTTTCTAGGGTTTTTTCTCTTTAACATTAAAAAAAGAAATTTAAAGACAGGGGGAAAAGAAAAAGAAAAAGAAATTATAAACAAAAAACCATGATATACCATGTTAAGGACCAGAAATGGAAGATGCGCAAAGCAGTAACCAAGAATGAAGCCACATACTTCTTACTGCAGTGGACTTTAAAACTACACTCACTGGATTGAAATGGGATCAAGTTAGAACCAATCAGGTGATGATGGGTACAAAGCTAATAAATTTGTTAGCTTCCTAGAAATACAACTTGCATGAGATGTATTGACATACAAACAGAGGCTTGCAAACAGAACCTGAGCTGAGCTATTCCCTTGTTTTGTAATGAGATCTAATACATGCTGAGTATCCCACAGAACAGAGGTCTTTTGTCACCATTTAAAATGTGGTTCTAGACTGGGTGTAGGTACTCAAAGCTACCAAATAGGGAGGTGAAAGGAGAGGAAGAGAACAGCATCTTTCCATTCACAACAATCCTGCACTTTCTAATGCCAGATGTGTATCAAAACGAGCTCTAAGAAAGACATGCAGCACAGGTGAAATGAACACAGTAGCACAGTTTGAAGTTAGAATCACCACTCACACATCATTTCAGGTCCTCACGACATCACCTCTCTCACACTCCCATCCCTGCTACAGTGACCAGATCTGCGTGGAGACTGATGAGTTTGCAGCAGGTAAAATTAACAAGGTTTACCACAGCTTGCTTCACATCTCTTGCCCCTATTCAAAGAGTGGACTTAGGGTCCACTTAACATAGCTGAAGACTGCAGATTTGCTTCTCTGGGCACACCTAAAGGTTTCATATGCTGCCTTATTAAAGTGATGAGGTCTGAGATTTTTATTTTATATTATAGTATCAGCACTTTAGTTTCCCAATACCCCAACAATGTTTATAAGATAATAGAAGCAACGTACAGAGGAGCAATGAAATCACTGCACAAACTGCTACAGTTGTCACTGTTGAAGCTAAAATATTGACAAACTGACAGAACTGCAAACCCAGCATATGAAGAATTCAAAGCTGTCATTTAAATATGGAGTTAAAATACCCATACGCTTGAGCTGTATTCATCCATTTCCAATGAGATTTTACTTCTTATGTTTGTTTTTTCTCCACACAAACATTCACATACCTCTTTGAATATTTCAAAATTCATTGAAATCAAATCAAAATGTGCCAATATGTAAAATGAAAAATAGATTCTACCAGATTATCTCCAGGTTCTTTTCTGAACTGTTTTTATTATTCCATGGAAACAAATATGATTTTGAATACACAAGCAAGGACTGCCTCCCAACCTACAAACTGTTCTTCTCCAATGCAACTTGCACATCTACACTATATAATCTCTCCAAATCACTATGACACTTAAATAGCCCCTCTTAATGTATCTTTAATGTGAATAAGATACTAATAAATTATAGCAATTATACTCTAGTAATTATATCACAATAATCAATAAACCATAATTATCCAGGGAAACTAAGACATACCATCACCTTGTCATTGTCTATTCCCAGTTACTTCTGACTTTTTGGATCCTCACTAAAAATTCAAAATGGCTTTCCAATTTTTGTCTCCCACCATTTCCCACACAAACTCTGCGCTACTAAGGAACTGGCTTGCAAGTATATATTATACTTCTGCTGAAAGACCAACTTCCCATTTTTAAAGTAATGTTTATCATATGTAATATAATTATTATATGCCAGACACTGTTCTAATTTCTAAAGATGCATTAGTTTTTCCTTACAATAACCACATAAAGTAAGCATAATTACAAACCCCAGTTTATAAATAAATAAACCAAAACTTCCTACAATTACCTAGCTAATGCATAGTATGTGACCTAGAAATTTGAATCTTTTCCAGAGTCACAGCTACACACCCTCCACACACTGCCTAATTTAAATCATATCTACTGCTTACAAACCCCTTGTTCTCCTAGCCCCAGAATACCTTGAAATCTTTGGTTATCATAGAAAATGTATTTTCTTTTTTTAATATTATTTTCAAGTGGAAAAAAATGGAACAGGACTTTCAAAACAGGTAATAGGAGAGTAACAATAATGAATGCATTGCATATTTTTATCTTCATAGTAATTACTCAGAGTACAAGACATAGGCATGAAATGTTGTCCAAACAATATTAGCACGAATCTTTTTTTTAGTGAACTAAAAGAAATTAGTTGTTCAACTAGCATAACTATCTTGTATATACATATTTTTTTTCCTTTTCCCTTCCTCCCTTTCCCCTTTCCCCAATCACAGTTTCTTTTCTTTTGAACAACTTCTTCCTGATTCACAATATCTATTGTACATTTTGGATCTTATTTATTCATTCAGCTTCTCACACTAGTGAGACCATATGATGTCTTCACATGTGGGTCTGATTTATTTCACTTATGAGTATGCTCTCAAGTAGCATCCATTTACCTGTAAAAGTCTCAAATTTATGATTGAGTAGTACTCCATCATTTTTATCCATTCGTTGGTTGATGAGCATTTGAGTTCTTTCTAAGATTTAGCTATTACAAATTGTGCTGCTATATACACGTGTGCACATGTGGTATGATGTTTTTAATTCTTCTGGAAAGATACCCAGAAGGGATATAACTCCGTCAAATGGGACCTCTAACCCTAGTTTTTTTAAGGAATATCCACACTGATTTCCACTGTGGTTGTACCAGTCTACCCTCCCACCAACAGTGGAGAAGGGTTCCTTTTCCCCCGTAGCCCCTCCAGCATTTGTTATTGTTTGATTTCTTGATGATAGCCATTATTTCTGGGGTGAATTGGAATCTCAGTGTTTTAATTTACATGTCTCAGATAACCAATGATGTTAAATATTTTTCATACATTTATCTTCCATTTGTATTTCTTCATCTGAGAAGTGTGTATTCATCTCAGATGCCCATTTTGGGATTGGGTCTTTGAATTTGGGGGGCCTGATTTTTTTCAGTTCTTCTTATGTTCTAGATATAAGTCCTTTGTCAGAGTGACAACTGGCTATAATTTTTCCCACTTTATTGGAGATTATTTTTTTGTGTGAAAGCTTTTTAATAAGGTGAGATTCCATTTGTTGATTCTTGGTAGTATTTCTCATGCAGTCTGGATTTTGAAGTCTCTGCCTATACTATGTCTTCAAGATTGCTACCTATCTAAAATATATTTTCTGCTGCCTATATCCTGATTCACTTATATGTACTACCATGTAATCTTTTTATATTTCTGAGTATTTCCTCTTCTTTTGTTACTATTTATCATTTTATGTGTTGTATTTTCCACCTTATTCTTAACATTAGGAGTCCTATGTTCATTGTTTTGTTTTACTAATTTCCTTGAAGTTGCATTGTTATTGCTTTGTTAATTATATGTATCTGAGGCATATTTAGATATCTGGTAGTCTTTCAAAATATATCCATGCTTAGTGATTTGAAATAGTCTTAAGTTAGACTCTATTTTCTTTTTTGACAATACATTGGTTTAGCTGTTCATTGCCATATTAAAATATACTTATTTATTTACCTCACAAGTACTTATGGAACATTGATTGTGTAGCCAAGTACATAACCAAGCCACTTCAAATATAGAATTAAAACAATAGAGTGTATCACAGATTTATGTATCAGGCTGGGTAACAAACAAATTTCTGTGTCACAGTTTTAGATGTTGTAATAAGGACTTAGTAGAGCTATACTATAGATGTTACAAAAGATGTAGAGGCAATTAACCCTAACTGGGGGAAATCATGAAGTTTCCAGGCAAGAGTCATATACAAGGTTGGTTTCAAATATTAAATTAAATATGAATAGATTGCCTATTACAATGACTATGCTGACAATCCCTCCAATACTTCATCCAATATCAAGCCTATCAAGTTCACTCAAAACTCCGGCCTCTATGAAAATGTCTTATTATTCAATTATATACCATGTTAATGTTGATAAAACTAACTTTAAAGCACATTTGTACATAAAAAAATGGAATTAACTTCCAAAGAAAAAAGTAGCATCCTTTTAAGAAAAGAAATCAGTTTGTACAAAAAAAAAATCAAACTATATACAGTGGTGTTGTGTGATTAGGATGCCTGTATCAGCATGTGTAGGATGTAAGGGTGAAAATATCCAGGGCTGAGACCAGAAGACTCACAATGGAGAATCAGGAGCGCTTCATTATTTGTGTGTGTGTGTGTTTCACTGACTCTTTTGTTCCTCCTCACATCCTGTTGGCTTCATGTTGAAATCTAGCTACCATTTTAAAGAATATTTTCACATGAATTGGAAATCACTTTATACAGACAGTAACTCACCAAGAGGTTGTCCACAGTCATTTACTTTCTATTCTGAATATTTTCTGATTTCTTGGTTTGGGGCTGGGGGCAGTCAGAAGAAGCCCATTTAGTTTGAAAATCTATTTAGACCAGAACTATGAGAGGATTTAGGTATCTTGGGCTAACCCTCAGTAAAACTGGAGGAAAACACCATCAGTTTTTCTCCTTGCTTCTGCTGGGTGATGTGGATTGTGATAGGCACTCTAGACAACACTCAGAATCCTTGCAGAGATTCAGAATCAAACCATAGTTTGTGCCTGCTGGTAATGGCTGCACCTCTGTATTGCCTTTTTCTCCTTCTCTCTTCCACATTCCTCATGCCCTCCTTCTCACCCTGAGATAACATTCCTCAATAAACTACCTGAATCCAAATCCATAGTTTACTTTCTGAGACAATTACAAATCATTGTACCAGACAGAGAAGTTCGATTTAAATGTAACTGCTGTACAGAACCACTGTTTTGCTTTTAGCTATGGAACAAACAGAATCAGATTTGCAATTGCAAGTGGCAGGACTAGGGCTGCAAAATGAAATAGCAACTTTCTTCCTCTCTGCTGTGACATAGACATAAAGCTACTACACACCCACGAAGTAGATGGATTTTCAAATGAGAAAATAACAAGAATAACCTTAAATGTTGACTAACCAGATGGCACTATATGATTGCAATTTAGGAAAAGGAAAATGTGCAAGGACTAGATTTAGCTCTGTGATAAATTATTATGTGAAATCTGCTTTAGGTTTGGGGAATTGGTAAATTTATAAAATCTAAAATTGCTGAATTTCTCAGTATTTGACAGTCTTCTCCCCTGCACAGAGACTACTTCCCACAGGGTAGGTCCTTAACTACTCACAGCTCCTGGCAACCAATTCTCGCTTTTCTATTGTCTCTCAAGATGCATCCGCCTTTCACTGATTTTCAATTAAATGTGTCTATAAGAGACCCTGGTGAACTGAATTCTGATTTCTTTTCTATTCACCACCACTCCTTTGTCTCTAGGTGATGTCATTTTATGTTAGCACCATGTAGTAGATGATTGCTCCATGTTCCACCTTTTCTTTTCACTAGCTGATTTGAGTGTTGGCTACAAACTGTTCTCAGCTATCTCTTCCCCTAGAGAGAGGATGTTCCTTCAGATATATGGGGACCACATATCCAGGAGACAGGATGGGGACTGATAGCCAATAGCTGATAACTTTCAAAATCTCATGCTGATTCTCTAGTATTAATAACAATTTAATAATACTTGAGGAGCAAGAAATCCTCAGTATCTGGATGCTTTGATAAATAAAACATACATGCTTCAGAGCAAAAGAGAGAAACCTTGCAAAGATCCTAACAGAAATCAAAGAACACGCAACATCTCGTGAATTACTGGAGTCTGAGGTATGCTGGAGCCACCTCTCAAAAGGAAAAAAGGTATCATATTTTCATCCTCTTCTTCTTCTAAGAAAGAAGCAGTATGCTTGGTGGATCTCTTCAGGTTTTAGAACCCATTTACCATGGGGCACAGAAGGTTGCTGGTTTTGAGCAGGGCCTGCAAAAGGAGGGACTTTGCAATGGCTCTAGGCTGAAATACAAGGATCCCAGAAGGTCTCATGTGCCTAGAGTTTTCTACATCAGAGACGATTACTACATGGAGTATCTGACCAGCTTTAGTAGGAGAGTCATGGCAGCAACCCCCAGGCCCCTGATCAAGACCATGACATGCACAGGAGATAAGGACACAGCATTTGAAAAGCAGCTTCTACTGTAGCCTAGGCCCTCATAAAAACTCAGTGCCTCTTCTACCAGGTCATCAGAACTACCTATTGGCATCCATAACATGTACACTGTCACACTTACAAAGTCACAGGTGAGACAGGCATAGAGCCATTCATCATGAAATAAGAGGAGGTTATCTAAGATAGGGTCTCAGTGGGTTCAAACAACTCAAGTAAGCTATACACAAAGGAATAAACATTGCCTTGCCATGTACCACACCACCCTATCTTGCCACCTGAGAAAACATTAACACAACATCAGGAAGCACAGCTAAGGCATCTGTTTGGACATGTCACCTGTGGAGAAAGTGGGCATCATTCTTCAGGATGCCACTTACACCTAACCCAGTGGATTTTACGTGATGTTGTCTTGCCAATAGCTAGAATTCTTGAGTCCAGGAACCAGTAAGAAGAGGTGGGAACTGTCCCATTCTCCATCACCCCCAATTAACTAACTGGGGAAGTGTGCTTTAAATCCCTGCAATGTCAGGCATTTTTAGTCCAAATCCCCAATCTCAGTTGGAAGATATTCTTCCAAGCAACACAGTAAGAATGTCATAAATCTTAAACTACTGTTGCCATCTAGTCACTTTGAGCTCATAATGACACTTATTGATGTAGTATAAATGGGAGTTAACGTTATCAGCAAATACGATTGACCCTGTCATAAGAAGGTAAAAATACCACCCAACATAAGGGGCAGGGAGAAATATGTCTGGTGCTAAGATGTCTCTCTTGGTACTCACAAGGTGTTAAATATAACTGGAAAGTACAGCACCACTGCCTGATAGCACAGTGATTAGAATTAAACATTATAGGACTGAGAAAATGTCACCCAACCACTGAACCTACCAAGATGAGCAGAAACACTAGATAAAGGCATTAAGAAATAACATGGACAGTAAAGAAAGGAGAAAATAAATACTGGTTAGCACTTTAAGACCAATGGCAGTTTAGAAGTTGTCATTTATCCCACTAACTTGGCCACTAATCATTGTCAGGCTGGGCCTGGATGGAATAACCTTTGAATGTGAGAGAGTAAATGAGTTGGAACAGGGCAAGAAGTAGACTGTGGTGAATGTTCCGACTCCCTGCAATGTTGACTGACTCACTACTCAGCTAACTGTGAAGATTAGCTGCTAAAATTCACAGCCAGTAGCCAATGAAGGCTGACACAGGCATATAACATGCCAGTCCAAGATTCAATCCATGCAGCAATTTGTATTCTAGAGCACTCGTGTGTCTGGACGGATGCTGATCTCTAGCCAAGATGACAACTTTGCTTTGCTGTCTTCTCTGCTCTAACCTGCTTGTTGCACCCCCTTTCTTCTGAGTATGGTCCCTTAATAAGTAATTTTTCATAGTAATCCAGTCCAATTTCTACTTTTAAGAAATTCAACCTAAGACAAAGGAGATCTCTGGAGTAGGGAAGTAGGGAAAATAATAGGAAACATTTCAGATAGTCAAACAAAATGAAGGACAAAATATGTTGAGACAAATATCTTCATTGTCCTTTAAATTCTTTGGGGGTATTATCAGCTCACAGCATGCAAAATGAGTCAATATCCACCTCGCAAATCAGCTGTGAGAGTTAAAGAAACAGTATTATAAAAGAAGTGCCTGAGGTAATTTCAGTTCCATGTTGATATTCAATAATGCCTACTGTTATTACTAACAGTAACAATATTCTTTTTAAATAATTCAGAAAGAAGAACAAGCTTGTTTACAACTAGCAGAATCAGAGGCAGCACCGCGCAAGGGCTTGCTGAGTGTGGGTCTGTCCTGCTCGGCATTCAGAGAGCTCTTCAATCATTGCTCTCATCTGTGCAATGAGTTCCAGCCCACTGCCTGCACAGCCCCTGAGGTGACTAGCTTCTCAGGCAGGGAGGAAAAGAAGTAGCTTTGGGAATAAATGCTGTGACTCTGTAGTCACTGCATTCTGTATTTTATTTTGTTTTGATTTAATGTAAGTAAACAGGAGGAAAAATACAAGGTCATGTGCACTGTTTTGAGGATATTCCTTTCCATTTTAAATTGCTCAGCTTAGATAAAATATAGCATGTGCCTTTTCAAAATTACGCAATTAACATCCTACTGTAGATGGAACAGATGACTAATACAGGTAACTATAGATAGATAACTATTAGACTAACGTTTTACCACTGCTTGAGAATACAAAACTTTGCTTACCAGTCCTAATGTTATATGAAGCTTAGGTGGTTGTAGTGTTATAATAATAAAACCTGTCAGACAAAAAGCTCTGGGCCTGAGAAAACATAGATGAAAAACTTGTATTTCAAAAGAAAAATAAATTCTAAATTCTTTTAAAGAAATGAAAAGAGAAAAATATAAGAACAAAGGATATGCATCGAGGTTATGAAATAAGATTACTATGAAAGCACTTTTGCAATACAAACAGCAAGAGTCAATGTGAACCAAACTATATAACATAAAAATTAAGTCATGTCCAAATTCTTGAACAATTGTATGGCAGATACCGTTGCTTGCTTATCCAACAACTGTTTCCAACCTCATCCTCCCATGCTATGGTGTTTGGTAGAGATAACACCAGGTAATCACCTTCCTAGCATCTTATTATAATAAGAAATATCTCCATAGGTTGTAAGAGAAAGCCTCTGGGAAGTTTCTAGAATTTGCTTTTCCTATTGGATAAAAGAGATGTACCTATAAGGAACAATCTCTTGTACCACCTCCCCCTTTCTATTTTTGACTATGGCTAGCTCTAGGCTGCACCAACCACTTGAATCCCAGAGAGGAACATGGCAAACAAACCAAGAATGATGGAACAGAACAACAGGAAATGTCCGTGTCCTTTGTCACATGATCAACCCACAAACACCAGCAAGTTCCTTTTCTGAATTTCTTATATAATACTTTAATAAATGCCTGCATTTCAGGACATGGCTAGCAGTACACTCTATAGCTTGTAGTATAACACATCCCATAGAGATAAAACAATGCCTGGATTGCTAAGAAACGGCGTTAGAAACCAACCCAGGCCAACACTAAAGAGATTGAGTCTATGTTTTTCCTGAGGGTGCAGACAAGGCTGTCAAGGTGTCGAGTGTTATAGAAATACTCAGACACAAAGGAACGTGGGTGGCTGGCTGAGCTCTTGGGTACAGAGCCAACTGCAGCAGAGCCAGGTTGGCGAACACTTGACCTTGCAGACACGGTAGCTGAAAACTAGGCAGTCTAAGACAAATGCCCAGGTAGGAATCAGAGCCAAGGCAGGATCACAAACAAAGGACCTGGCTTCAGGAAAACAGGTTTGTGTGGCAGGAGCTGAGCCAGCTTTAGAAGGAAGCGCATTCTGCTGTGAAAGCTCCCAGTATCATGACACCTTGAAACGAGTAATACAAGGTTTCTCACACAACTTCAGATACAAGAAACACTATTTTAGGGGAACAAGAGCTCTGTAAGAATTATAAAATTGGTTCACATATCCCAATTCTGTCCTCCAATTAGCACCTGAGTACTTATATTTTCATAGTACCTACGTCTTTGTGTATCTCATAAGAACAAACATTCTGCGAGAACAGAAACAATGCTGCATTTATCTTTGCACCTTGATTGCCAGGCAGAGTGCTTTGTAAAAATTGATTCAAAATGTTTTAAGGACACAGCAAATATAATAGTGCAATATTTACTGGTGACAAGTGCCAGGCATTAACTTAGAATGTGCCAGGCATTAACGCACAATATCTCATTTGTTTCATAGAAGATACTTACTACTGTTATGCTCACTTACCAGTAGAGAAGATGGGGTTTACAGATGTGTATTTCCCTAGAGTACACTACTAGAAAATTGTAGACTACATTTGTACCAGATCATCTCCTGTAGAAAACAGTACTCTTCCTAATAGAAAGAAAGTGAACACATAAGTCATTTAAAACACTTCTAGAGAATAATGATATTTTTCTTTCTTTCTCTCTCACAATTAAAAAGGGGGCATCAGTTCCTAAATCCCTCCAGGGATTAACTCATAGAGCCATGTCATCAAAAGCCTGGATAAAAGGGTAATAAAGTTGCAGATTCCCAAGAGTTGGAAGAAGAGAAAATAGGCGTCCTGGGACAGATCTGATGTGTAGGGCCATAGGAGCTGTCAGATCAGTGAAGAATCTCAAAACTGAAGGAACAATAGCAAAGATGGAACCACCAGGATCCCTGGACCAGGACCACCCCTGGGTTTTCTGTCCCCTTGCAAACTAGAATATCTAACTTTTAACAATGGGTGGGCAAAGGATACTGAATGATAACTAATATAGAACTTCTCCTTCACTTATACAAATAGGACCCAAAGGAAAATTTTCATTAAAAATCCAGTCAGATGATGTTTTCAGCAGGAGTCAGGTATGCATCAAATTTATACCTCCAAGAGAAACAAGGAGGGAAGGAAAAAGGAAAGGACTCTTATTCACACAAAATAAGTAGCTACCTGATCTCCAAACAGACCTAAGTAAGGTGTGTTTCAGTTCTCATAAGCTCCCATCACCTTTACTTCCTTGTGGAGAAGAATTTCATCTCCAGAATTTCTTCATATAAATGTAAAAAACACTCTTTGTAATTCAGTAATGAGCAGAACACACATGCTTTAAAGGATACTGTAGTAAGGACAAAATTAGAAGAAGAGAAAATAGCCTCAACCACCATCTGGGATCTAGAGAGAGAGAGAAAGAGAGAGAGAGAGAGACCTATAAAACTGCATCTTAAATTTTTATTACTTTGTTTTCTGTGTCATTACAAAGAGGCAATATCCTCAGTTAAGGGAAATTGGTTTATGTCTGACATCCTTGTAACTGATTTTTGAATACATCTTTTAATTGAGAAATGTGTGTGACCACTAATCCTATTAGGTCTTAATTTGATTATGAAACACCTAGTAGATTAATAAAGCTTTTCCTAGATGTGTTTCTGGCTGGGTAATGGACATGTGAGCTTGAGTACTATAGATAGACCTTCATCTACTGGCATTCTTTTCCTGCTCTGTTTCCCAGCCACCATGAACTAAGCAGCTTTGCTCCATCACACTCTTCCACCATGATGCCTCTACCTTGGAGTTAACAGATGATGGACTCGAACCAGGGAAAGTTCAACTTCTCCTATAGGTCATGAGTGTTAGGCATTGTGTCTCAGAAAGGAGAAAGCTGAGTAAAAAATGTACATGAGTGTCTCATTAGGTCTCAGTTAACAAGCACTCAAAGAGATACGCAAACTCCAGGCTTCTTTTGGGTTGTGAATGAAGCTTCCTTGGTTTTACAGTCCACCACACACACCACCACTACCAGCACCACTACCGCCACTACTACTGAGTATTAACTTCATAGGGTCAACCATGAAATTTTCACCAAAAGATCAGCTATGTTTCCCCAGAGATCACAGATATTGCCCTCTAAATACAAAAAGTAAAATTGTCTTAGCTTATACTCTGTTGCTGTAACAGAATATCTAAGACTGGGTAATTTATAATGGAGTGAAATTTGTTTAGGATGATGGTTTTAGAGGCTGGGAAGTTCAAAATTGAGTGAGCAGATTTAGCAAGAATTTCATGCTGCTATACCACACGTCCAAGAGAAGGCATGACAACACAAGAGAAAAAGAGGCCAAACTCCCTCAGTAGCTACCTATTTGTGTAAGATGAGCAGTCTATTTATGAAGTCTCCACTCTCATTGACCAAAACACATGCCACAAGGATCCACCTTCCAACACTGCCATATTGAGGAATCGAAGTTCCAACACATGACTTTTTGGATGACATACTGAACCCATAGCATTTATCCTCTGAGCCCCAAAATTTACATCCTTCTCACAATGCAAAAGATAGACAAGCCATCCAAGAAATCCCAAAGTCTTAACTCATTCCAGCATCAACTGAAAAGTTCAAAGGACAAAGTCTCTTCTGAAATTAGCACCAAATTTCTTACAGCTACGAAACTTAAGTCATCAGTTCCTAAAATACAATGGGCCTTGGGGAGAGGTATAAGATACGTACTCTTCTATGAAGAAGATAGGCAAAAAGGAATTACATGCCCTAAGAAGCCCAAAACCTGAAGGAGCACTCCATTAAAACCAGAGTATAGTCTTTTGCTCTATGTGACACTTCCTGCCCCTAGGTCTTTGCTAGGCGCTACACATGCTTCAGGCTCTTAGGTTGGAGTTTCACACTGGTGCCTGCAGCTTTCTCAGGTCGGCATATGTGGACCTGAATTTCTGGGGTCTCATCAACTAGGCCTTACTCCCAGGGTTCCACCAGGCATAGGAACTCCCTGGGGGTGGCTCTGCTTCTGTGACAGGAGTCTGCCTGGGCCTACAGACTTTATGCGAATCCTTTGAAATCTAAGTGGAGGAACCTACACCTTCTGCATGCCTACAGAATTGGCACCACATGGACAGTGCCAAATTTTATGACTTGCACTTCCAGAGTGGTAGCCCAAGCCACACAGAGTGGCAGCTTCACCCATGACCTGGGTGAAGAGTAGCAGAATGAAGAGAAGAGTCCTGAGCTGATGTGGAATCCTCTGAAATTACTGTCTCCCAAAACACTGGAGCTGTGGTGAAAGGGGCAGCCTGAAGATCTCTGAAATGCCTTCTAACCCATTTTCCATCTTTTTTATGATTAGGACCTAGTTCCTTTCTATTCATGTTAATCTCCTTAGTAAACTATTCTTCTCAGAAACACCCTTATTTATTGTTCTGAATACCATTTTTAATTCTTTACCCATGCTGTGAATTTTCCAAATTTTTACTGTCTCCTTCCCTTTCAATTATAAATTTTTTCTCATCTTACTGTATTCACTTAAAAGAAACCACAGGGTCTTTATGCAGGTATTTTTTCTGCCAAATGTCTACATCATGGCTTTAAGTTCTGCTTCTTGTGAAGCCTCTGGTGTAGAGACAATTCAGTCAAACATTTTGAAACTTTTTAACAAAGATAGTCATGATACCTGTTCCGAGTAAGACAGTCTCTGAGACATTGTCAGCATGACCATAACTGTCCACATTTCTATCAATGTTCTCAATATAGTCGCTTAAGTACTTCTAGACATTTCATGGTCTTTTATCTTCTGCAGAGCCCTCACAAGAATCACTCTTAAAGCTTTGTGTGACATTCTAGCCTTTTCTAGCATTCACTTCAAAACTGTTCCAGCCTTTACCCATTTTCCAATTCCAAAGTCACTTTCACATTTGATAGCAACAGCCCCTTTCTCACTACCAATCATCTGTGTTATGTTGTCTGTGGCTTTAACAGAATTCTTGAGATGGGACTATTTGTAAAGAAAAGAAATTTATTTAGGCTCACTGTTCTGGAGCCTGGGAACTCCAAGATTAGGTGACCATAAATGGTGAGAACCTCATTGTGCTTCATAATATGCAGAAGTCTGAAGGGGAGAGATGGCATACACACGCAAAAGGAAAGCAAGCTGAAGGCTGTGATAGTTAACCCATTCCTTTAAGAAAGGCATGAATTGCGTTCATGTTAACTCTGCTCCCATGATCCAACCCCGCCTCCCAACCCTGCCACATTGAGGAATTAAGTTTCCAAAACATGAGTTTTCAGGAGACACACTCAGATCATAGGAAGGATGCATGAGTCCCTGGAAATGAATGACTTCCTTTCTGAGCAAAGCTCTGGCATCCTACAAGTAATGTAAAAGAATAATTCTTAGAGAATTGAGCAAGGGAGAACCTGTGAAGTCCTCTGAGATGAACGTAAACTGTGTGGTAACCATTTTTCACCATTTATCTTTCCCCTCTTTCCATATCTTTCTCTTTATTCCTAATACCTTTAGTTTAAAAGTCAGTTTCTAAAGTTACTAAAATTCTTTTGTCTTCTCATTAGAGATGTTTAATATCCTTTAAAGTAATATCTTTTTACTTATGTGACATTTATTACCCCACACTGTTAATTTCCCATAATTAAAACTATGTTCCATTGACTCAATAAAGTACTAAGATACAAGACAAGATTTCCAAAAGATTACAACACCCTAGACTAACACAATAATGTTAAATTTTGATGAATGTAGAATAATATACATACATAAGGGAAACTAAGAAAACAATTACATGAAATAAAAAGTAGATGCTTTATACAACAGAAAGTTTTAACCTCATGAATCTCATCACCTAGGACAAATATTTAAATAAGTGACATCCAACATCACAGCAGTGTGAGGTGCCCAATAAAAATATTAAACTAGATATAGATGATAGATGTCCTTCACTCTGTCTCATATGCTTAGTTCCAGTGGGTTCGATAGCCACAGGATGGTAAGTAAACCCTGAAGCCTTTTCCTGTCAAATCCTTTACCCTGAGAAATTGCCACCAACAGCTAATTAAGACATTTAAAAAGATATTCCAGAGAAGATTTAAGCATATGATGAATGATTGGATGCTATCTGCTTAGTGGAGAGGAGTTCAGTCTTTGAAGTTCAATGTGCATGGAGTTAATTCACTTACCATCTGTATAACTTTGAGCAATGTCCTTGATATCATCGAGTTTGTAGCCAGTTTGCTTCTGCTGCTCCACCCAATCCAAAGGAAATGAAATTTTAATCTTTTATGTATCACTCATGATCAGAAAGCAAGCTGGCAGCTCGCTGACATACCTTGAACCATGTAAGGCCTTGCCTCATAACTATCAGCTGAGTCTGAGTCTGTTCTTTGTATCTGTCACACTTCCAGACTAGTGGGACACCCATAGCATGTCCTTCTCACGTGGATGGGAGGAGTGTAAAAGGTCAAGCATACCATGCACGTTCACTCCAAACCTGTATTTGTGCCACCTATGTTACCATCTCATTGTCTAGAAGCCACTAGACAAAGACATGTCAAATGCTGTGCAAGTACACTCTGCACTTAGATGGCCATGGCAAAGCATGTGCCAATATATAATGTTACTACAGGGAAACAGAAACATTTAATGACAATGTTCTAATCTACCACATATCCCTAGTATTTCCATGGACTCCATAACCTTACCATAAACTATGGTAGGCAGAATAATAAATGTCCACAATGCCCATGTCCTAATCCTCATAGCCTGTGAATATGTTACTT
>RJWT010025322.1:0-16177 GCA_004365215.1 Cuniculus paca | reverse complement strand
AACTTTTTTGCAATGCAGGAAATCAAACCCAGGGCTTGTGCATACCAGGCAAGCTCTCTACCACTGAGCTACGTGTCCAGTTCCTTCATATTCTTCATAAGAAGAGCTTTCTCAGTTAGTTTTATCCACGTTATACTTATTTCATTGGCTACCTTGCATCATAATGCCTTTTGTTATTTGATCACACTTTGCATTCAATCTCTCAAGATTGTTTAGGCTCGAATAGTTCATTATTTTAGTTATTCCTCCCAGCTCCATATCAACTATCAAGTAATGTATTTTATTTGACCCATGACAGGATTTGAAGTTATCTTCTTTTAAAATACACGACTTTCAACATTTGAATATTTAACAAAAACTAGAAATAAAACATAACATTTTATGAAAATATGTGGATATCTTGTTTTAGTGGTACTTGCTTTCTTTAAATGTGCTTTGTTTCACTTACTTGCCTTGTTTTTTTTGTTTGTTTTGTTTTGTTTTGTTAGTCTATTTGAGACAGGATCTCACTATGCAGTTCAGGCTGGCCTTGAACTCACTTTGAAGCTCAGGCTGGTCTCAAACTCACAACAATCCTCCTGCCTCAGCCTCCCAAGTGCTGGAATTTATTTGCCTTACTTGTAAAAGGCATTTGAATTTGACACTAATAATATTATGCATTAGTTGTCAGAATTCATACCTTTGCTTTTCTTGTGAAACTCTTCTACTGTGTAAAATTATGCGCGTATCTCTACTACTTGTCTGTATGCTCCTCACGAACAGAACCTATATTTTTATTAACTTTTATTTATCAAATGTAGGAATCACTCAAGTGTTTATTCTGAAGTTGTGATTTTTTTAAAAAATAGCACTATATATTCATCAGAGATCATAATGATTCTAGCTGACATTTTCTTCAAAATTCATCTTCTTCCTGTTTTAATCATTTAGCCATTTGCCCTTCTCTAATTTTCTACCATTTGTTTCACTTCTCTGATTCCATAGCTAAGTTTCAACAAAATTGCAATTCCATTTGGAAATGCCATATTAGGTGTACTCGGTGCATAATGAAATAGAAGTTAAATTTTTTAATACTCACTGAGTTTCACAGTAAAGTGGACAGCCAAGCACACAATTAGAAGTCAGTTTTTGTAACTTGCAGATTGTTGAGCAACAATTCTCTCTCTCTCTGTCCAGTTCATATAACCTGTCACATTCTTTTCTCTGCTCCATCATTCATCTTCCCATCAAATCCTGTTGCACTAGATCAAGGTGTGCTACATTTATTTGTATTACTTTAGCCTCAGTGGAAACAAGATTATGTGATCACATAGTTTGCCATGTAAAACTTTTGAAAGTTATCTGCTAGTCCAGCCAATTCTTTCATAGCTAACCTAAATGAAGATATAAAAAGTTGGCTTCAAATCTGAAATCGGATCTCTTTCATTCCTCTTTTTGAGGTTCATTTTCTTGAATTAAATAGAAAGCTTTTAATTGTTTTACCTTGTTCACCATTCTTAGTATTTAGAGATTTATTTTTATTTTTGACATTGAATCCAACCTCCAATGATTGTATCATTTATAAATCAATATCAAGAGAATAAAGTCAGGGCAGTTGCAAGGTCATAAAAATATCTAAGTGAGACTTCTGTAAAACAATATGTATTATTTGAAAAGAAGATCTCGGCATTGGTAAACCCATGTTATTGACAGAATTATTCACTGTAGGTAAAATATAGAAGTAACTTGACTGCTTTTCAATAGCTGAACAAATGAGTAAAATGTGATACACACACATACACACCCGGCTATTATTTAGCTTGAAGTAGGAAGAAGTTTCTATTATGTGATGCAACATGGATGAATCTTGAGTATATTATACTAAATATATAAGCTAGTTCTGAAAAGGCAGATGTAATATGATTTCACTTTTAAGGAGTCCTTAGAACAGTCAAAACCATGTAGACAGAAAATCAAATGGTGGTTTGCATGAATGGCAGACTTGGGTGAGCATAGAACGGATGTGGCGATATCTACATTTTAAGTGGTAAAGATGGTGATCTTTATGTTATGTATACTTTATTAACATTTTTAAAGTCCAGGTTGGAAGACGGGGGACATGTTTGAGACAATAAGGCTGAATTTCATTCTTGTGATAATTTATTTCCTTCTTGTAAATTTCATGGTTCTATGGGGGTAATGATGATCACTCTGGACTCTGAATGCAAAACTTCTATAAATTTGTTCCACATTGATTGATCCACCATTGCTAGGATGTTATTTACTTATTACATGCTTTAATACTTACTATTTATTGTTGACATGATTGATTCATGTTTGCTACCTTCATCCACAACATGAAACTATAATGATCTTTAAGACAAATCATAATTTTATCTTATTTTTCTTTTAAATATTCCCCTCCAGTGATCTGCTAGGCTGGGTTCATGATCATAAATATTTTTTATGAAAACATACAAACTGCTATCATTTTTATTTATTGGTTAATCTTTTGGTCATCTTATGTAAAATGACTCTTAATTTTGGATGTTGAGTTTCCTCAGTAATTCATACAGGTTTATTAAGCTTTTCTTTCTTTATTTTCTCAGTGCAATTTACACACACTTTGAATATATTATATATAGCATTGTATTTTCCCTTTACTCATGAATCTCACCAATTAGCAAATCAGATATAAACAATATAGTTCAATATAATTTGATAACATTGTGGGAAAATATTTTTCAAGGTGGTATAAGTACACAAACAAAGAATTAATATTTTTGTTAAGACAGTGTCGTGAGAGATCATTCCATGAAAAAGAAAAAGAGATTACAGTCTGACAAGTGTGAATCTTGAAAGATATAAGATTTCTGTGGTAAAATATGGTTGTCTGGAGGTTGGGGTTGTAATGGGGATGCAGAACAGGAAGACAGATGTGCGGAGAGAAAACTAAGCTACAACTCATGATTGTAGACATGGATGTATGAAGGTGAATAATTACAAGAACAACCATTACGTAGCAGACTGGAACAAATAGGACCAGGTAAAGTTGGTTGAGAAGGAGACTGAAAATGTCATGTTGTTACCAGTGTGGACAGTGTCCCAGTTTGAAATAAGAGCTAGCTCTAAATCAGACACTACTAAAGTTCTGGAAAGCTGAGCCAGGAAAATCACAAGTTCAATTCCAGCCTGGGCAACTGGGGGAGGTTTTGTCACAAAATAAAAATTAAAAAGGGCTGAAGATGTAGCTCAGTTCAAAGGTCTTGGGTTCAATACCTGGTGCTACACACACACAATTATTGCTGGAATTGTGACTTTCCCAAGTAGGAAAATTTATTCACCTTTTGAAAACTGTGATGAAGACAAGCAAGGGTAAATTGTACATTGGAACAGTGTAGGAAAAAAAAAAGGAGCAGCCTCAGCCCACCTAAATTTACGACTTTGCCTATTCTTTTTGAAGTTTAATTATAACCATCTGAGGAAGCCTCTTAAATCTTTGCTCAGACACTGCAATCTGAAGAAGGGAAAGTCTGCCAAAGTCTTTTAAAATCACAAGGAAGTAGTACCTGCCCAGTCAGGTGATTTAGTTCATGCAAGTCATTATTAGGTTCCTTTCCAACCTTGGAAACAAAAAACATTACAAGAGTTTTTATGTCTGAGTTCAAAAATCCCATTATTTCTGCTATACAAATTCTCTCCCAAGCCTAACAACTCTGTTTCAGCCAAGATACCTCAGGGTAAAATCAGTGGGAGTGGCTGTCCTTCCCTTAATAAGGCGTAGACAACAAAGGTAAAGAGCTCTAGCATGAGACTAACGTTCTTGCCTATCTGGCAGGCCTCTGTCCCACCTTCATCTCCCTGTTTTCCTGTCAGACACCCAAGACTCAAATCACTAGAATCTTGAATTTTCTTCATCTTTCTCTTCTTATACTTTTGCTCACTGCCATTTGATCTAACACACATTTTGCTACCCCTGCCCCCCAAAATCATACTCAACTTTCCTGACTAAACTTAAGTCTATTCTAAAATGTGTACTTCAGTTACTCAAGGAAAAACAACCTCTTTTCTGACTTAGAAATGCAACATTTTACCTGTCATGGCATGTTGTATGAGTATAAATGTTATTACATGAGGCATTAATACTTACATCCTTTACTTACTTTACTTACATCTTTGAGGGCAGAGATTTATTTGACATATGCCAGTATGCTTTACAACTGTAGAAAAAAAATATAGTAGCTCAATTACTTTGTAGAATGGAAGAATCAGTGTTTGCCTAATTTCATTCTCCAAGCTAGTTTTATTTTATCTAGCCATTTTGAATACAAGGAGCAATATATATGCCTTGGTCTTATTTTCTGTGTATATGAGAAACTGAATCTTGTATCTATCAGATAGTACAATCTATTAACTCCTGTACCTTCATATCTGTATGGCAGTAAATTTTTTATCACACATTTTGTTACAAATTGATTTATTCCACTTGAAATAACCCCTTCTTATAATAATTTGTGCAGAGTAGAAATCTGTTTCTCAATTGTGTAAAGTCCACACGATTGGCCCTCCATTTTCAAACAGCTTTCCTCTCGGGTGTGATAGAAAGACACAAAATTCTTCCACTCTTGGCTCTTCTATCTCCAATACACACCTCAAATTCCACATGCTCATTTATATCAAGTTGGTAGAAAGGGGAAAAAGATTGATATTTTTTATCAACTTGGGTAAAAAGCAAAATGCAACATTTTTATTGAGAATTGAGCATAATTATACCAAACACAAAAGGAGCAAACAAATTAATTTGTTGGTTGTGCTTTCATTCTAAAAATTATGCAATTCTGGCAGTGAAGAACACATTTTATAGACAATTTGGTCTTGTGACCACCGGGAAACCACGCATACCTGTTTTCTTTTCCAAATTGAAGACATACTTTACCCCTCAAAGGAGACAGTCTAAAGTCTTATCCAGTCAATGCAACTACCAAGTAGTTCAGGGTTTCTGAAAATAGTTCCTGGTGGCGACCTGTATATTATAGGGCATGCTATCAGCTTTTCTCTCTGCCCCAAACTATGTATGTTTTAGGGGAGTTAGAACAAGATTATCGAAAATTCTCATTCAGGATAGAAGATCAGTGAGATTATACATGGATATCAACTGCACAGAGTAATAAAAAGAAGTTTGCTCATATGGAGTATTAGATGCCCATTCCCGTGTAACTGAATACATTTCTTTTTGATATGGCCCTGATCCTTTTATTTGAAGTGAGGCACTTGTCAGTTTTTCTTTGTAGTTTTGGGCTCTGGCTCCATGACAAGCTCTCACTTGCCCTTCTATCTGAAGGACAAATCTGAGACGGAGTTCGGAACCATATTTACTTTTGGAGGCTGTACTGCTGAGGTTTAGACTTCAAATTACTCAGAGTAATAGGCTTTTTATCTGTATTCTCAGTTTCTCTGGCAATACGAATCCCTCAAAATTTAGAAGGTTTGTGAACTATTTCCTTATACTTATTGGACATATTAATGGGATAAAGTGATCTTTCAGTATATGTTGCATAATATTTAAATCAAGTTAGACATATCTACTTAAATATTTGTCGTTTCTTCCTGGTGATAATTTTCAACATACTTCCATAGTTTTCTGAAGTCTATACTTATTGCTGTTTCCTATTGCAACTGTACCATTTCATAGACTATCAGAATTCTTTCCTCTTATCAAGCAGTATTTTATCACCCGTTGATCAGTCTTTCCATTGCTCCCTCTCTCCTACTCACCCAGGTAGCCATGTTTCTACTCTCAACTGCTGTGAGATCAACTTTTTCAGGTTCCAAGAAGGAGTAAGATCACATTGTACTTGTTTTCTGTGCCTGGCTCATTTCACTTAAACATAATGTCCTCTAGTTCCATTCAAATTTTCAAAAATGGCAAGCTTTTCTTCTGAGTGTATATTTCATAATGGAGAGTTTGTGGCCATCTGAAACTATAAACTTAGGTATGCAGATATCCTTATAGTATGCTGACATTAATTTCCTGAGTATGTACCAAGGAATGGCATAACTGGGTCATGTAGTAGTTCTATTGTTAGTTATTTGAGAAACTTTCACATTGATTTCCATAGCAGCTGTACTCATTTGTATTCCCACCAGTTAAGTAGAAAGGTTTATTTTTTCTGTTGAAACCCTCGTGGAGAGTATAACTTACCCACCTAGCAATATAGTACACAGATACCAAAAAATAAAAGACAGAGAAAGTGCTGTAGTTGAGGAGTTCTGGGATTATCAATGTTCTCTGCTGAACAGAAGACCTTATGTCCAAAATCTGCTGGCTTTTATTGGCATCAATCAGGGAGGTGGGTGGGAGTCGAGGCAGAGTGCTAGGAAAAAGAAACTTTGCAGGCATTGCCTGTAAAGAGAAATAGCAATTTGAACATTTTTTCATACATTTAATGGCTATTTGTACTTCTTTTAGGAAGTGTATGTTCAGTTCACTTACCCGCTTATCGATTTTGCTAGTTGGTATTTTGTTGCCTTTTCAGTTGTTTATACATTCTAGAAATTAATCTCTGTTGAAAGAGTAACTGGCAAAGATTTTTCTCCCATTCTGTAAGCGTTCTCTTAACTCAGTTCATTGTTTCCCTTGTTGCACAGAAACTTTTTAGTTCAATGTACTCCTATTTGTTGATTTTTGCTATGATTTTCTGTGCTATGCAGGTGGTCTCTACAGGAAAACTTGCGTGCCTGTGGCTTCAAGCATTTCCACTATGTTGTTTTTCTTTCCTAGAAGCTTCAGAATTGCGGGTCTTATGCATAGTTCTTTAATCCATTTTCAATTAATTTTGGTGCAGGGTGGGAGACAGGGATCTAGTTTCAGTCTTCTATTTGTGGATATCCAGTTTTCTTAACATACTTCTTAATCACTGAACAGTTTATCCCGAGCTTCCCTTGGACAGTGCTTTAATTTACACATTCACTGTCCAGAGAGTCACTTCCAAGGGCTCATTCCAAACAGCTGATTCTTGTATTTAATAAATTTGATAAAATTGTCATGTTGAGATTTCCTTCTATATTGTCTTATAAAAATTAATAAAATACATACCTTTTAGTCATCACATATTTAAGTAATTGGACTAGTGATTAAAAATGCGGTCTTTTCTCCAAAACATGTTTTTCTCTTCTTGTCAAAAATCAAATGACTGTAGTTCTGCGAGTTTTTTTCTGTGTCCTCCATTTTATTCCCTTTGTCTGTGCCTCAAGGTTTGGTCTGGTGCTATGCTTTTGTTACTATGACTTTGTAATGTAATTTGTAATTAGATGCTCTGTTGCTTCCAGCCTTGCTCTTTTTACTTAGCATTTCTTTGACTATCCTTTTGTGTTTCTATATGAATTTCAGAATTATTTTTCCTATTTCTTTCAAGGATGCTGTTGATATTTAAATAAAAATTTCACTTTTGATAATATGGCCGTTTTAGCAATATTAATTCTGCTGATCCATGAACACAGAGATCTTCCATTTTCTAATGTTCTCTTTAATTTCTTCTGAGTCCCGTCATTTTTATTGTAGAGGTCTTTTTTACTTCCTTGGTTAGATTGATTCCTAGTTTTCCTTTTGTTTTGTTTTTTACCTTAAGCTACTGTGAATGGAATGTTTTCCTGATTTTTCTCTCAGCTAGTTCATTATTGACATATAGAAAAACTATTAATTGTTTAATGTTGATTCTGTATCCTGTCAACTTCTTCTTGAGTGAACTTTGATACCGTATGTATTTCAAGGAATTTATCTATTTTATCTAAGATGTCAAATCATAGGCATAAAATTTTCATAATCCTTCCTTATTGTCATATTAATTTTTATAAAATCTATAGAGTTGTGATTTTTGTCATTCGTCTTATGAATTTCTTTCTTCTGTCTTCTTTTCTGATTAGTAAAGTTTTACAAATCTTCTTAAAGAATTAGATTTTGGTTTTGCTAATTTGTTTGCACTAATTTTTTTTCCTGCTGCTTTTGTGTCTTCAATTTTATTTTTCCCCATTGTTGTACTTGTTTTTTCTTTTTATGCTTATTTTGGTTTTATTATTTTTTGTTTGCTGATTTCTCCAGCCAGAATTTGAGTCATTGAAAGCTTCCCTACTTTAATAAAGAAAAGGTCTAGGTTTTGCCTTTGGCAATAACGTGGAAAGCTCTTCTACAGTGACAGTTCGTGGGCAAATGTGCTGATGAGAGCTTACTACAGGTGGTTTAAGATTGCTTTGCCTTTCTCAAATACGAAGCTTTTTTTAAAAAAAATCTGGTAATGAGGATTCCAAAGGAGGTGAATTTCATGTTCTAACTTGAATGGAGATTTTCCTAAAAATAGCATTGCAACTTCCACTATGATGGCTATATTTTTAATATGCCTTTTGTTTTTATTTAAAAATGAAGCATAAAGTGGTCCATTTTTTAAAATTTTATTTTAAGGGCTGGGGATCTAGCTCAGTGGCCTAAGCACCTGCCTGGCAAGTGTGAGGTTATGAGTTCAATCCCTGGTGCCACACACACACATACACACAAAATAATAATAATAAAAAATAAAATTTTATTGTATTTTAAACAGAAAAAAAAACACAGAGAAGAAGAACAAAAAACAAGACACATGCAACCAACAACTACAAGAACAACAAAAAACCCAAGACAATAACAATATGGGTTTTCAAAACAAAATGATAGGAATTTAACAATAGTTGTTATATTGTATATTGTTATCTTCAAAAGAGTTGCTTAGATTACCTGATATAGACAGGCAAAATTGATCTAATCATATGAATATTAACTGTTCTTTTCCAAGAACTAGTAGAATTAGTAGTATAGCCATTTTGGCTATTTTATATATTTTTCCTTTTCCTTTCCTTCTTTCCTCCATTCCCCTATCCCAGTTATTTTTCCCCTTTGAGCAGTTTCTTACCCTTTCACAATATCTATTGTAGATTTTTGGATCATATTTACTCTTCCCATTTCTTACACTAGGGAGACAGTATGGTATTTACACATGCAAGTCTGATTTATTTCACTTATGAGTATGGTCTCAAGTCTCATCCATTTACCTATAAAAGCCTCAATGCAATCCTTCTTTGTAACTGAGTAGTACTCCATTGTATAAAAATACCATATCTTTTTTATCCATTCCTCAGTTGATGGACATTTGGGTAGTTTCCAAGATTTGGCTATTACAAATTGTGCTGCTATAAACATGGGTGCACATGTATTGCTGTAGTATGATGTTTTCAATTTTTCTGAGAAAATGCTCAGAAATGGGATAGCTGGGTCAAATAGGTCCTCTAATCCCAGCTTTTTGAGGAACCTCCACACTGATTTCCACAGTGGTTGCACCAGCCTACACTCCCACCAACAGTGGAGAAGAGTTTCTTTTTCCCCACAGCCCCTCCAGCATTTGTTATTGGTTGATTTTTAAGACTGCCTAATAGCCTGTCAAAGTTCATGTATCTAGAAGGTCTCTAAGCAGAGGAATCCTAGGAAAAAAATAATGAGTAAGCAAACCTTTGTGGAAAAGTGTAGCCATGAGTAGGGGAAGGAGAAGAAAGGCACAGAAATAAGGTAGCTAAGGCTAAGTAGAAAAATAGTATTCACGAGGTCACATGAAATCTCTAAATAAGCATATATGCTTCTCAGAAAGTCCTAAGGAGGAACACACAGTATTATGAAGAAATCTGAACTCAAATTAGGAGGAGGAATGGAGTACTGCCTTATGAAGAGAAGAGAAAACCTAGATGGTTGAGGAAGATTGTACCTGCCTCCCCATACTACTGAGCCAGTGAGGAACTGGAGGAAGGGACACGGTTGATAAGGGATAAATGGCTCATTGTAACCGCTCTGTGGACATCCAGACTTGCAAGACCGAGTAAAGCCTTAGTTTAGCTCTTCTTGCCTTTAAGTCTATTTTTTGGGTCTAGGCAAGTGAGCACCTTTGTCCCATTTTGGGAATGTGATTTTTTGAATAGTTGCAGTTCTCATCTTCTTGTACAAACAAGATTACAGGACTAAGTTTACCATAATTGTTGCCATTTGTTTCTGTCATTTTATTTTTGTACATTTTTTGTTCCAGTTTTAACAGACTAAAGATTGACTTTGAATGTCTCAGACAAGAGTTGTAATTTGTAAATTCATATATAATATTTCAGAACACAAAAATCCTCATGGAAAGGTAAGAAAATAATATTAGAGGTTTTTCTCTGTTTTTCTATTATTTCTCACCTTAAATATAACAATTATATGGTCTGTATATGAAATAATTTTTCACTTTACATATAAAAAGCAGATTTTCAGAAAAATTCTCAAATGTTGCATGCCAAGTATGTTAAAGAACAGATGCAGAAGTCTCATGCTTCTCTTTATGCAAAACTTTGCTCCCAAGCTTGTAAATAGCATAATAAAAAAATGCTAAGCACCTACTTTTTCCTAAAATCATCTGAAAGCCACTAAATTGACACAATATTCACTTACATAGAATTTAATTCATATGTAGAAGATGAAATAAGCAGTTCACTGAATATTTACAAATCTATTAGGAAGAAGCGGTAGAACATCTGTCTCATGAAAGAAAATATCTAGTGACTTCTCCCATTGTTAAGAGTCATTCTTTAAGAGTGACCTCTCTAGTGTTTCAGTGAAAAAGAGACAAAGCTTCTCCTCGACTGATTGAGACACAACTCTGCAATCTGGGTATTTCCTTTCTTCAAACTTAGTCATTATGTTAACACATCAAAATTTCCCTTAAAATACTTACGTGGGAGGAGATCGAGTAAACATGTAATCATAGAGGCTAGGTTATTATTATGTTATAAAAACTATACCTTTGATATACTCATCTTTCCTTAAGAGCAGACTTCTGTGTATTATTCTCGCTGCCAGGGAATGCTTAGGAAAGTGAGCAAAGCACTTTCTACTGAAGTACACATATTCTATTACTACGATTTGTAGTTATGCAGGCATTTAACTAAAAGAATTAGAAGAGCTATTGAATAATGCTAATTGATGTAGACTTTCCATTCGATAGTCTCATATTTACAAAAATCCATTATATCCAAAGCTAAATTCCTTTTGATATCTGCTGAATTACTTTCATATCTCTTTATTTGATTAACAATATAATTATGGGCAGATTTTTTATCTCAGATCTCTATCAGGCTTCTATTTTTACATTAGTCAGTCATTAATATGGAGTAGTATTCCTTAGTAATAACTCCAAATATTGAATGCATCAGTACGTTTGTAGAGGTCTAGTTTTAAAGGGTTGATAGTAATAATAGGAATTTATAGCATGCATAAAATTTAAAATGCAGTTGTTTTGAGTTGATTTTTTTGTGAAGCATAAAATAAGGGCCCAGTTTCATTCTTTTGCAAAGGAAAGTCCAGTTTTCCCAGCTACATGTGTTGAAGAAACTCCTCTTTCCCCATTGTGTCTTCTTGGTTCTGGACTTTCCATTCTGTTCTGTTTACCCATGCATGTTTTTTGCTAGTGACATACTATTTTGATAACTATAGCTTATAGTTTTATAATATAATTTAAACCAATAAGTGTCCTGTCTCTTACTTTGTTATTCTTTCTCAGTAATAAGATTACTTTGACTACTCAGGATCTTCATATTTGACTACTCAGGATCTTTATATTTTCAAACACGTTTTTAATTTTGTTCCATTTCTGTGAAGAATGTCATTGGAATTTTAATAAAAATTGAATTAATCTGTGTATTACTTGGGGTAGTATGGAAATTTTAATATTAATTATTTTGATCCATGATTCTGAGATATCCTGCCACTTGTTCAGATCTTTGATTCCTTTCTTTGATGTTTATTATTTTCAGTACAAAAATTTTTTACCTCCTTGGTTAAATTTATTTGTAAGTATTTTTCCTGATGCTATCCTAAAAAGAAGTTTCAATTTTTTGATAAATTACAGATATGTGACAAATTTTTTTGTGTTGATTTGGTATCCTGAAGCCTTACTGAATCTTGCATTATTTGTAATGGAGATTGGTATGTGTGAGATCATGTCATTTGGAAATAGATCTTCATGTTGACTTGTCTTTATTTTCATTCCTTTTCCTTGTCTGATTGTTTTCAATAGTATTTCTAGTAATAGGATGAATAGAAGTGACAAGAGTATGTATCTTTATGTGGTATCAGACTTTAAAGACAAGGCTTTCTTTTTTTTTTTTTTCATATTATCTGTGAGATTTTCATACCTGGCCTTTCTAAAGGTCATTTTGAAAAACTTTCCTTATACACCTAAAGGGTTGAGCTATTATTAAGAAGGAATTCAGGAAATTGCCAAATGCTTTTTCTGTGTCAGATCATAAGGCCATTAATCTTTCTCCCTGTTAGTGTGACATATCACATAAATTGCTATAAATGTGTCACAGGCTTTCATATCAGGGATAAATATCACCAATCACTATGAATAGTCTTTGATGTATTAGTGAAATCTAACTCATGTGTTCAGAGGTTAGGTTTTTGGAAGGGGATAAGATAACCGTGTGCTAGCTACATTGATCAGTAGATTAATCCACACAAGAGTTCAGGACTGAATGTCCTATCAGGAGGTAGGATCTGATCGAAAGTGGTGTATCACTGGAACCATGGCCTGGAAAAATATAGCTCATTACCTGGCCCAATCCTTCACTTTCTGCTTCCTGATTGCCATGAAATGAGAAGCTGTCCTCTGCCCAGAACCTTCCACCAGGCCATTTCTCTCTTGGAGCCATCCGCAATAGACTGAAAACATTAGCCAAAAATAGACCTTTCCTCCTTTAAGTTGTGGGTGTTAGGCATTTTGTCCCAGTGACTAGAAAAGTAACTAAGAGAAATTTTGGTGCCAGAGAAGTAGAGTCACTGTGGTAATTAAACTGACAATGTAATTCATATGCCCTTGGAATTGGCAAACCTTTTGAAAGGTTTGGATGTGTGGCTTAAAGAAGCCCTAGAATACCATAAGCTGATATTAATGGAAGATTCTGATTGGAACTCAGAAGAATACAATGCCACAAATTCATACATACAGTAAAGGCAAGGTTCAGAAAGTTTCAGTTGGGAATGAAGACTTCATGTGCAGTTAAGCTAGAGGCCATATGAGTTATATTCTGGCAGAAAATCTGTCTACATTTTGCCCATATTCTGAGACTCTGTGAGACAGTGAGGTTAAGAGCATTAAACAGATTAATCTGGCAAAGGAAATTTCAAGGCAGCTCAGTGTTCAAGTAATGGTAAGAGTATTGTTGGCCACTTTAAACCACATCTTCAGGGAGAATCAAGAGCACATATTAGAGCCAAAAAGGGTAAAAGAAATTCAGTTTGAGCAGTAAAACAGTTCTTGCAACATTGGGACCATGGAGAGAGTGGTTGCTGAAATAATTAACATCAAAAGAAACTGAATACTTTGTATCAGAGCAATAGAAATGTGGGCTTAAGGGCATGTCTGATATCACCAAGACTCTCAACCTTTGCCAAGATCCCAGCTTGGTTAGGGTCAACTAGGAAAGAATGTCTTTAAAATCAACCATCTAGGCACTACAGATTTCTGCAGAATGATGCAAGTAGATGTCTATGGCTCAAACAGACAACAGACCTTGGCATCATTTATGTCTTGCTTGTTTTTTGGGCATGCATAATGCAAGAGTTGTGGGGTCAAGAAGCCTTCCAATTAGATTTCAGAAGAAGGCAGTGTGACCCTGAGAGGGAAGTGCCTAAAGTTATGAGAACAAAGCAAAAAGTGCAGTGGAGACTCAAGAACTTGAATACATCATAAATTTGAAATGTCTGCTGAAAAGAACCATAGGCAGTGAATGGAGACACTCCAAAGGAGAGAGTATAAGAGCTGCAAAGGGCAATATTTTAGGAGAAGGGCTGCCAGAAGTTTTTGGTGCTCACATTTCAGTACAGCTTGCCCCAGGTACTGAATGTGGAGCTACAGGATCTCCTATTTTCCCTGGTAGGTTTTGGTCTGGCTTTAGTCTCACTTCTTTCCACCCCTCTATTTCTTTTTTTTGGAATGGGAATACTTACTGTGACATTTTATATAGGAGGTATCAAACATTCTTTTTGATTTCTATAGTGACTCACACATAAGAGTTTGCCTCCGTTTCAGAAGACACTTTAGACTTGGACTTTTCAGCAATGCTGGAACTGTCAAAATGTTGATAACTCTTATAAATTGATTAAATGAATTTTGTATAAAAAGATGGACATGAGTCTTTTTGGGGCCCAGGATGGGATGTTATGGTTTAGATGAACAGTGCCCCACCAAAAGACTCACATTTTTAGAAGTTGAGTTTTGGGAAAGGGATTGGATCATGGGTGTGCCATACTCGTCTGTGATTATTCCACTGAAAAGTTCAGAGTTGAATGTACTGTTAGGAGGTGGAATCCAGTCAGAAAATGCAGATCACTGTGGATGTGAAGGGCATGAATTGTTTAGCTTGATTCCCAGCTCAGTCTTCTCTTTCAGCTTCCTGGTCACCATGACATAAGCAACTTTCCTCTGCTATGCCCTCTGCCATATATTTTCTGCACTGGGGACAACCAACTGGGAATTGAAACCATGAGCCAAAGAAAACCCCTCCTTCCTCCTTTAAATTGTAGGTGTTGGGGATTTTGACCCAGCAATAAGAAATCTGGCTAAGATGAGTGGAACTGGAAGAAGTTCATATGTCAAAGTAGCAGATAAGTGAGAAAAATAAGTCCAGACATCTAGTGTATAATATAAAGACTACAGGTAATAAAATTGTATTGGTTTGAGATATATGCTAAATGTTAGCTAGTCTTGCCATAGAAATAAAAAATAAAAAATGCACTACTATGTGAAGTATTTGGTAATATCTTATATCCTAGAAAGGTTTTTACCATTTGTATGTATCCAATAACATTATGCTGTATCCCTTAAATACACATAATAAAGTTCACTTTAAAAAAACCTCACACTATCTTACAATGTAATCTTTTAAGTTTGGTAATTAGTCCCCAAACACATCTGCCTCCCTTTTGTCAAATACAGCTACCACTAGCCTTATTGCACAAATTCCACTGCTGTTAGTAATATCCGATGAATAAATTTTCACTGGTAGCAGAAGTATGTAATTAATTTCAGCATGACTTGTTGAAAAGGAAATTGCTTAATTTGACTCACTTCAACAATTTAAATAAGGACAACATTTAAAAGAATGACAAAGATGCAAGAAGAAAGGAATCTAAATCTCTGGATAACTTCTCTGGATTTAAAAAAGTCTTCCAAGTAAATGGATAGAATGATAGTATGAATTAAAACTAAATTTCCTATTTGGTTGTAATAACTTTCACCCTCACTTCTTATTTAAACCCAAAATGATTGCACACCATAGAAAAGAATATGGATAAAATAACCCCTTATCACATATTTCAAATGGAAATAGAATAAGTAGGAATACTAAATAGATGATGGAGGAAAATGAATTATTACTACACCAAATCGAGCAGAATTTGTTAACAGAGCTGCAACTTTAAGAATGAAATTAACTGGGAAACCTGAAAGGCAAGCAAGTCTGTAATGACATTGTAGCCAATGAAATATTACAGCAACATTTCACACAAGGAGCACATGAAGAACACTGTTTGAAGTTAAATATAATTAAGCAAACAAAAAATTTATGCTTCCTTTTAGTATAAAAATATCAGAATCTAGGTAATCTAAAAATAACAGAAGTGTAAAGGAAAAGTCTATATATAAGTAACTAACCAAAGTCCCCCCAACATGCATTACAGAACTAAAGAATAATTTGAAAACAAATTTCAAAAGTTACTTCTGTGAAGGATAATATTAATAATATTGTTATTAAAGGTAAAAATTCAAAGCAATAATGAAATAAATGCATATAAGGATAGTCAAACACAGCAATATAAGGAAGTGAGAAACACAACAAATAAAAGGATTACTCCTGATATAATTTTGACCTCCCTGCCCACTATGTCCCAGAAAAGAATGACAAACAAGAATTTGTAATTAATTGTGTGCTACTGGATTAAACTTTAATATTAAAATGAATTATTGATACATCCAGATAAAATACCTTTTTAAATGGATAATATAAATCTTCATTATAACACCAATATTCAGAGACCAAGGCAAAATATCTAGAATATTATAAGAAATGATTTATTTTCAGGCACATTACCCAC
>RJWT010025321.1:0-16173 GCA_004365215.1 Cuniculus paca | reverse complement strand
ATTTAAAGCAGTTTAATTTGGCTTAAGGTTTTCTTTTTGGGGGGGCCATTGGGGATTGAACTCATGACCTTGCGCTTGACAGGCAGGCACTTAGGCCGCTGAGCTAGATCCCCAGCCCTTGTGTTTTTGAGACAGGGTCTCACTGTGCCATTCAGACTGGCCTTGAGCTCACTTTGTAACCCAGGCTGGTCTTGAACTCACAACGATTCTCCTGTCTCAGCCTCCCAAGTGCTGGGATTACAGGCATGAGCCACCATGCCCAGCTGGCTCACGGTTTTGTAAGGATGAGTCCATGGTTGGCTGGTTCTGAGAGGGAAGTATCATGGCATAGGGGCTTGGCAGAAGAAAGCAACTTGTTTCACGAAGTTTGGGAAGCAGAGAAGAGGAACAGAACTGGAGAGGAAGAGGTTACGAATTATATATGGCACCCAATGCTACGCCTCCACAACTCACCCGGACACACCCAGAAGTGTACTTTATTAATCCCCTGGGCTTTTCTTAAGCCATCAAGTTGGCAAATTAAGGTTAACTGCCACAATGTGTAAGGAAAAAGAAAGGCTACAAACACTGTGATTAGCAGTCTCTACAGCACATTTTACTCACTGTGGTTAAAACCAACCCAAAGCACTAGACACATTTCATGAAGTGCGGTGAACTATAGAGGGGTCCATACAGCTCTATTAGGGTGAGAGAGAATATAATTTTTTGCATGAGTGGCTCCCCTTGAACAACTCAGATTTTCCTCTCTAGAAGTAGAAATGAAAGTCTTTCACTTGTTCTTATATTTTCATTCTTCATTCCCATATCTTGCAAATATCCTGTATACACATACACTCTCTCAAACACATGTATGCACACTTGCGCATACACACAAACAAGGTGAAAGGTGCTTTGTTGCAACAAAGAGCCCAAATCACTGTGTCATAAAAGACACGGAAGTTTGTTTTTCTTCTCTTTCAGATAGACTAGGGTGTAGACAAATCAAATGTGGCTCCACAGTGAAGTTGGCACCCTGTGCGGGAAGCTCCCAGCAGGAGTGCCCTAAGACAGTCAGCAGCCTGAAGGGTGAAGACAGGAAAGGGGAGGGGAGGCGCCCACCCGTCCTCCCAGGCAGCTCCTTGAGCTTCCACACCGGTGCTCCACTGACACCGCCTTGGCCTGGCCTGATACCGTGACCGCCTTCAATCCAGCGAAGGCTCAGAAACATCATTTCTATTTTACACAGTGGCTTCGCTCCTGACACGCTGCTGTTTTATCCCTGGGAGCAGAGAAGGAGTGAAAACTCAGCTGCCCTGAGGTTCCTCCCCACCCTTCCATGGGGAATCTATAGGGCAGGTCCCTTCCATCCCCATCTGCCCTGTGCTGCCTTTTTCTCTGCCCCTTAAGCCACTCCAGAACTTTATTCTTTTGTTACCAAGCACATTTCTTCTGCTCAAAAGAGAAAAGAGGCGGGCGATTAGTGAAGAACAGACTGACTTTCATGATTTAAGGCCCAAAATACTAAGAATCTTAACAGGAAAAACTGATCCAAACTCCGTGCTCAGCTTGTGCGTTTGCCACCTAAATGGAGACCACAGTCAATTTTAATTGAACATAAATCTCCTAAGCAGTAGATCAGTGTGTTCATTTGCTAGCAAGTAGGTTTTTTTACCCGTTCCCAAAAGATGCTAAACTTTAGTAATAGTTGCAAGTTTATCAGATTCGAACAAAGTCCCGGAGCTTTTAATATTCTCTGGAGGAACTTCAACCTCTGTAGGCAACAGAACCAGTCGTGTGAGTACCAAGTTGGGCAGCTCGGCGGGCCCTGGTGAGCGGGGTAGCCGTTCTCACACTCTGCAGAGAGTGAGCGGCATAGAGGGATGTCCAGCTTCAAAGCGGGAACCCGAGAGGAGGTGTCCACCCACACCACACGTCCCCGACCATCTTTCCCCCATCCCTCTATACGCTGCGCTTCTACGTAGGGCCCTGCTTTAAAAACACTGGTCAAGGGCTGGGGATCTAGCTCAGCGGTCTAAGCGCCTGCCCGGCAAGCGCGAGGTCGTGAGTTCAATCCCCGGTGCCGGGAAAAATAAAATAATAAAAACACTGGTCACTTTTGAAATCGGATCTCATCATTCCCAGCTCTAATTCTATTTCCTTGGGATTCGATTCTCGAGGATACCATGGCTTGGGAGTCCGTAAGCCTTTCAAGAGCTAGTGGAGAAGCACGCAAAGAGCAGTGTGTAGACTCTGCTGACTGGTGATTATGGCGCATTTTGGGAAACCATTTTTGGGAAACCATGACCTTTGGGAAACCCAGATGATGCTTGGAAACCAGGTCCTCATGAGGCCTCCACTGGTAAGATTACAAGAACGCGCTTGTTTCCCTGGCAGTCACCACCTGTGTTTACATTTGAAATTTTTTCTTTTGTAGTCATTGTTCTTTCTAAAGCTTAATCTTTTTTTCACATGCAAATATGTTTGTTGCCCCAAAACAGCCTCCCTGGTATCTCAGCGTAACACCAAGGAAATGACCACTGGTGGACAGGTGCTCGGTACAGCTTTTCCACGACTTTTATTGTTTATATCCATCACAGAACCCGCTCAGCAACCCTGGTTCACCTGACAAAGACCCCATCGGGACAACGGAAAAGAGAGCAAGTGCTTGCAGACTGGCGGTTGGTTAATTACGAAAGTTCAATCTTCTCGTGCTGCTAGGTTAGCAGCTGAAGTCAAAATAATGTCTCAAAAGGAACAGTTAAGAGTTCTATTCTAAATAAAATACTCCAAGAATTTATTTCTCTCTGCATCTGTTTCTTCATTTTCCAGCTCATATTTCTTCATGGCAACAAAATACCGAATGAAAGTCTCTCCCAGAGCCTGTCGCAGACACAGGTCCTCCTCCAGGGCCACAAGGGCGTCCTCTAGTTTCAGAGGGATCTCTGCTGCCGGCAGCTGGAAAAGCCCGGTGCTGTCCCCAGGCCCGAGCTCGGCGTCCTCGAAGCTCTGCAGCCCGTCCAGGCCTGCGGCCACGGTGGCAGCCAGCACCAGGTACGGGTTGGCGGTGGCTGAGCCCAGCTTGTTTTCTATCACGGTGCCTCTCCCGCCGTGACTTTTGATGTTGAAAGCACAGCTGTTGTCATTGTAGCCCCAGGTCGTAGGCACGGTGGGCTTCGGGTCTTTGCTGTCCTTGTAGTAGCGCTTTCGGCAGCTGACGGCAGGCGCCATGAGGCAGCTGAGAGCTGCAGAATGTTTCAGAAGTCCTGCCAGCCACTTCCTCCCAGGGCCCGTGAGCTGCCCGGCTGCAGAACCGCTGCAGAACATGTTCTCCTTCCCACTGACATCCCAGACACTATGAGACAAAATTCCTGAATTGCAGAAGCCAGTCTCGACGAAGAAGCTGGCAATGTAATTGTATTTCCTGGCTACTTCTTTGACACCTGTTCGGAGGGTAAATGCATTATCAGCTGAAGTAATGCCAAATTCGGGCAGAAAACAGATTTCCATCTGACCCGGCCTGGTAGAAGAGGAAAAGCTCTCTACCGTGGCCCCAGTGTGATACAAGCCATCCACAAGTTCCTGCATGAAGGGCTGGTCATGATTATACAGAAACGTGGAAGCAGGAAAAGATACTGTCTTTGAATTGATAACTTCAGGCACACCAAAAATGCAGAAGTCATAGAGGAAGGCGGAGAGCAGGGAAAAGCCCGCGTCCTGCAGCTGGCTCAGCTGCTTCTTGGCCATGTACCTGGGGGAGGTCAGCAGCGGCTCCCCAGTCACGGTGAAGGTGTCACAGATCACGCGGGCCGTTCTCTCCACCCATGGCAGCACTCTGAAGGTCGATAGCTCTGGCATCAGGACGATGTCACTATTAAAACATGTGGCTCTTATGTGATTCACTTCATTGTCTTTAGGATTGGGGATCAATTCAAGATAGCCTCGAGGCATGAAAACACCCTGGATCACTTTTTCCTAGAGAAGGAAAAGGAGAAATTAACTAATGCAAACAGAAGTGTTGAGAAAGAGCTTTGTTAATGAGATGTTTCGGAATAAAATTGCCAAAAGCACTTTTATCAACTATGAGTACTTTAAGCCTAGAAGGTTTTATATGCTCCTAGTTATGAAAAACAGCTGTAAAACGTTTATAAATGCATGCATAATGATTAAGAAACCCTGTTCATTGCAAAAGACAAAAGTAAAACCTTATGAAAATATTTGAAATCACCATTATCAAAAGTATCTTGTAAAGTACTTTTTATTTTATAGTATACCTGCTAAAATCTCAGGTAAGGCTTTACTTTGGTTTATGCTAATTGCATGTATTTATGGGGTACAGTAATGGTAATACCATACATGTATATAATGTATACTGACCAAATTGGGAAAAGTAATGTTTCATCTCCTTATCATTACTTTATGTTGGAACCTTCAATCATAACTCTTCGTTATTCATAAAATATACAAACCACAACAATGAACTTAAAACTCCTACCTAATTGTGTTCTGGTGCCTCTTATCCAAACTCCCTCTATGCCCCCTCCCCTCCATTTATCCCATCTTTTATTAATGACTATTCTACATTTAAACCGACCTTCTTGAGTATGCAAATATGAGAGAGAATATGTGATATTTTCTTCCTGTGTCTGATTTATATCATACAACATGATGTCTTCCAACCCCACTCATGTCGCTGTGAATGACAGGTCTCTTTCGTCTTGTTGCTGAATAATATTCCATCATGGAAACATACGTTTGCCTTGTGCATTCATCCACTGATGGGGATCTAGGTTGATTTCATATCGTAGTACTGTGAATAGTGTAGTAAATAGATCTGCCCTGTAACCCAGCTCTCTCATTCCTGAGTGCATGAGCTAAAGAAATGCTACAGCATATCAAGAGGTACCAGAACACTTGTGCTATGGCATCCTCTGTTGAATTCCAGCATGAACTGGCTCTGAAAATTCGGCAGCAGAGAATCACTCCTCAATCTTTGTCAGAAAGCTGACTGTGGTCAGACTGGCAGCATAGTTTCACTCCTCTCTTTACTCACTTTCACAATTCACTTAAGAATGAACTACCTCACTGTCTCACGGGGCCCCAGAGAACTTGTCTGTGAATGTGGACCTATATCTCCAAAGTTACAGTTTCCAAAAGACTCCGGCCTCCAAGTCAGCGTGAACTGTCTGTCCTCACATCATAGCACTTTTAGTCATTATTGGTGTGAAGTTAGCTGACTCACTGGGTATGAGCCTTGGCTGCCATACTCATAAAATAAAAGCGTTCAATGAGACCATTGCCAAGGCACTTTCTAGATGTAGATGTAGATGTAGATGTAGATGTAGATGTAGATGTAGATGTAGATATAGATATAGATATAGATCTGAAGTTCAGTGGGTTTGATCATTTGTTTAACTTTTGCTGTGTACCACAAAACAGGGAGGTGATGAGGTTATAAAACTGAATAGAGACATAAAACAATGTCTGGAAATAGTATAGAATATCAACAAAGCTTCACGTGTTCAAGGTTATGTTAATGTGTAGAGAAGAGGCCCTGACCATAAAAATGAGAATTTCATGAAGTTAGTGAGCTTTGTGAGGCTAATAAAACATCCTAACATTTTGCCAGCCAAACTGTTTTCTTATGCTATTCCCAGATCTCAAAGAGCCAGGTGACCAGGAGAGTAATGCTGATAGAGGGAAGGAGCGGGGGTCCCTGGGTATGCCCTGGAGCCATCACCTCCTTTTTCCAGTCATTGCACGTTTTCAAATCCCATTCGACCTGGCTCAGCCAAATCTGCTTTTATCAGCAATAAAGTCAAGTGAGACAAGCACTTTTTGGTGCCTACTTAATTTTTCAAATTACTCAAGAATTACACATCAATTTATAAACACACACACACACACACACACACACTGTGCGATATCATAGCAAGCACTTCAGCATGGAATTCTTTAACTCAAATATTCACTTCAAGAAATCGTGTCCTTTCCCGCCTTGTATATTTTTTAGTTTGAGCATCTGTATATTAATTCTGCGTGTATCCAAAATGAGGGATCAGATATTTTAGCCCTGAAATTTGTAGTTCCTACAGTTTAAATCTGCACTGTGTTCCCATCCTTGTGAGCAGGGAGCCACTGGTTTCTATTTCAATTCAAAAGTCCTCTGCATACTTGAAAGCTACAAGCGAAGTCACACTTCATTCTCCAGCCTACTGGATCCATATTTTTCTAGGCACTCTTCCCTAATACTATCATTTTCCTTATTATTTTTCCAACTCAGTGAATTCAAACTGCTCTCTATTAGTTGTAGAAAATACATAGGTATATAAGGATATCTCTGGTTCCTGACAATAAATTACCTTATTGACAGTAGATGTAAAATACTGGAGCAACTTCACACTTCAATATAGATCACTCTAAACTCAATAGAAACTCTTGCAGAATAATTCAAAACCTCATGACAACTGAAATTTGGACCACAATAAAGGTTACCTGCTGAAGTAACCCAAGCATTAGTTCTGAATTCTATAATAGTATATCATAATTTAATTAGACCAAAGACAGAAAGAACCCACGTTATCTTCATTTAATTTAAAGAAAAAGCACCCGTTGGCTAGAATGAAGACAGTATAGATGGATGTGGTGGTCCCCACCTACAATTCTAGCACTTAGGAGGCTAAGGCAGGAGGATCACTCTGTGAATTTAGGGCCAGCCTGACCTACATAATGAGTTCAAAAGCAACCTGAAGTGTATAGAGAGACCTTTCTCAAACAAAAACAAATAACAAAAGACTGGCTGTAAATTTGGTTGAAAGATTTCAATGTGCTGCTCATAATAGCTGAAGCTTGAAAGCAGCTTATAAGTCCATCAATAGGTGAGTGGATAAGGAAAATGTGGCATTTACACACAATGGATCACTACACTGCCATAAACAAGAATGAATCTCAGTCATTTGTGGGAAAGTGGGTACACCTCAAGACAATGTTAAGTGAAATAAATCAAATATATAAGATTAAATATCATGTGGTTTCTTTTACATGAGAAAGCCACAGTGTAAATAATTCAAAGACCAAAATAAAAGGTGATAGGAAACAAGAGGATACATCCTTTGCAAATGGGAAGTAGACCAAGAGATGAAAGAGAGGGAAAGAAGAAAGAAGAGGGAAAAGTCAAAAGAATTAAGATGTGCAATGTATGTGTACCAGCTTGCCACAATGAATGTAATCATAATGTTCTGCAATATATACTAATAAAAAGAAATAATTTTTCAAAAGACTTACATGTGTTAATATCTGTAACATTTGCTAAACTCTTTAAAAAACATAGACATCCTTTTAGCATAGGTTACTTGTTGTGCTTTTCCGACTATAAAGCCACCTTCTTTATTTTTACTATGTGGTATATTTTTTAAAAATTAATTATTTTACAGTGCTACACAACTGTCATCCCAGCACTCGGAGAGGCTGAGGCAGGAGGACCACAAGTTTAAGCCCAGCCTGGGCAGCTTAGTGACTTAGCAAGCTAAAATAGAAAAGGGCTGGAGATATAGCTCAGGGCAAAGGCCCTGGTTCAATCTATAGCGCCCCTCTCTCTCCGCCCAATTTATTTTTTTAATCTAGTAAGAAACAGCATTTAGCTCAAAGAAATAATCAAAGGAAATGGCAGAGGCGAGCTAGAGGCGGTGGGCGCAGCACAGGAAGAGCGAGGCGCACACCCCGACTCCGCGCTCCCTGAGTCACCCTTGCTGCCTCCACACCAGACGCGAGGGAGGCGCTCTCTGCGCTGGGCCTCACGGCCTAATCGAATAATGCCCAAATCGACACTTTTTTTTTCTACCCAAAAAGTTTCAGAGTTATTCTTATAAAGATCTACATTACTGTTTTCTGAGCCCTAGGCAGACTCAAACTACGGACTCCTCGCTTTGTCTAATGAGTTTCCCACCTCGAATTGTTTGTGTAGATAAACGCAAAAGCACTGAGCTTGTACAGATGAACCTGCTTCTAATATCTATTCACTGTAAATCTTCCCCCCAGAGTTATTCAATCTTAAATTACAAATATTCGTTATTATTTATGCCTTTAAACATTCTCAAATGAATTCAAACTGTTTTGTTAAAATTACTGCAGAATGGATAAAAAATGATGTGGCATTTTTAGACAATGAAGTACTATTCAGCTACAAAGAAGGATAAATTTGAAGCTTTTATAGGTAAATGGATGTAACGTGAGACCATACTCATAAGTAAAATAAATTAGACTTACATGCATAAATATCATATAGTCTCCCTAGTGGAAAAAACTCAAAGAGTAAATAAGATCCAAAATGTACAATAGGTATTGTGAAAGAGAAAGGGAAAGAAACTGCTCAAAAGGAAAGAAAAACTGTTATAGAAGAAAGGAGAAAAGAAAGAAGGGGCCGGGCGTGGTGGCTCACGCCTGTAATCCCAGCACTCGGGAGGCTGAGACAGGCAGATCGTTGTGAGTTGGAGACCAGCCTGGGCTACAAAGTGAGCTTAAGGCCAACCTGAACAGCATAATGAGATCCTGTCTCAAAAACAGGGCTGGGGATCTAGCTCAGCGGTCTAAGCGCCTGCCCGGCAAGCGCAAGGTCGTGAGTTCAATCCCTGGTGCCGCAAAAAAAAAAAAAAGAAGGGAAAAGATTGTATGTTTGTATATATACTCATATATATGTGTGTATGTATATATACAAGACAGATAACTATACTACTAATCTCTGTTCATCAAAAAGAACAGTTTGTGCTGTCTTTGTTCAATTGCTTGATCATTTTTTTCATGCCTAAATCTTGCAATCTGAACAACTACTTTGAAGATAACAATATGCAATATATTAACCGGTATTAATCTCCTATTAATCTGTTTTGAAATTCTGTATCATTTTTATTCTTTCTTTGTTTTTAAAATAAAAAATAATTTTAAAAAAGTATATATAGATACTATGAACATTAAATGAGAATAAAATTATTCCTGTGAACTGTCCTCTAGACCCATCCCCAGGAAAGTTCATCTTTGTTACCAGAATTAATGGCCATGTATTCTTCACTGAATGAAGAAGGAAAGCCATCTATAGTCAAACCTAAAGAATGTCTTAGAATCAAATGTAAGCATGTTAGAACCCTTTAAAAAGTTTGTTTGAAGATGTTCTGCTTCCCCCAATAGAAGCAAATAAGAAAAATTACAATTTGATATTAAAGTGATAAAAGTAAGACACTCTGAAAGTAGTTAAACTTAAAGAATGCTTAACTTTTACAACTTTCTTAAATAGTGATGACTGATGTCCCTTCCTAAAAGTTTGATGTTTAAATATCAAAAGAAATCAGTTTTTAAAATAAATGCATAAACTGTCCCCCTAAAATCTTAGCAAGTCTTAAAATACAAAATGCAATGTTTCTTGATATCATTATTTTCAGGAACTTAATATTCATTAAGTCATCCAATAATGATAGGGCATTTTCTTATCAGAATTAGAGCTGACAGGGATATGTTTTTTTATCTAGCAAATTCTTTCTATTTAATCATGTTTCCCTTTCATATTTGCTCTTGGGTCTCCTGTTGCAATTTTCTCATGTCAAATAAAATGTAATCTTCATAATTGCAATAAGAAGAGAAAATACTTCTGTGGAGGGAAATTATTCAGGGCAGGAGGGCTAAAATTACCAGTCTTAATTGGTTTTCTATTTCTATTGGGTACAGGAATTGTTGTTTGAGAGCTGAGAGGATATGTTAAGCTCCTTGGGGAACAATAATGTGTTTGGAGAGGGATGAGGGGAAATGCAAAATAAAGTATTGTTTTTCAGCTTGAATTGTTGTGTAGATTACAAGAAAATAAGGATGAATAATAAGGACCATTTGCTTGCTAATGGTCATGAAATTGCATTCAGTTATAACTGTATGTGAAACTCACTTGGAAGAAGTATGCGGGGATGGTCTTGGACCTAGACACACCATGTAGGTCTGTCGCTTCAAAACGCACAAACCGAAGGTGATTTTTGGCCATCTCTTGCTTAATATGCTTCATTTTAGAAGAAAGTTGAGGTGGAGTCAAAATTTGAGCGTTGTTCCTAGCACCATCTATAAAATAAAGGGTGTTCTAAGTCACAATTATGCTTACTGGAAGCCAAAGGAGACTTGAGCCTAGGGAACAAGTTATTACAGTTATTAGCGGAACTCATCTGTGTCCATCAAGGGAAACATGCTTCCATATGGACATCGTACATTTCCCAGGCTGCCTTTAACATCTTTCCAAGTATACTGCATCAGAGCAGCCTAGGAAACTGTTTACCAGCAGGACTAGGTTAAATCAACTTAGCTTGCATAAGGGTGTAGCCACATCGTGTGTGGGTATTTACTGAACGTTCCTTTGCTTACAGAAATTAGAACATATTTGCTAACAGTTGGTGTTCTTTTTAAGAATGAGAGGGTAGCCCATTCACCCCGGAGCAGCGTAGCAGCTGCTGCTCTGGGCCCAACTTGAGTTGAAGGCATGCACAGCGAATTCCACCTAGCCGTGCAGCTTGAGACCCCGCAAGCAGACCAGTAGGGACTGGTGTTCATCCCACCATCAGCCCGGGACATTTGGAGCATCCCTGGTGTCCTGCCTGGGTTCCACCCAGACACCACCCAGCAATAGAACAGCCACAATGGTAGTCTTGGCTGGAGCTGAAGGCATGTACTGTGAGTCTCACCTAGCCTTGGAGCCTCAACCATGCACGTTGGATTCACCTGCCACAGTGGAATACAGGTAAATGACAAAATGAAAGAGCAAAATACAATCTTACACCTCCAAACAAGACAAAGAGACATGGACATAGAAGAAAGTATAAGACACACACCTGAAAACTTCTGAAACGATAGCAACTGAAGTAAAGAAACAACTCCATGAAGCTGTAAAGGAATTGAGATTAAAGGAACTGAGATTAGAAATGATTTCCCAGGTAAAACAAGAGATATTAAATGTAATGAAAGAAATGCTAAGCATATCTAAAGAAGATATAGTTGCAAAAATACAGGAACACTACAAAAGGATGGAAACCTTGAATGAAGAATGAAGAATATAAGAAAGAATTAGAATGCATGAAACAGATTCAAAGAGATATCCAGGAAATCAAGAATGCCATTCAAAGCTGGCAAAGCTGCCTCAATGAATGTGAAAATAGACTTTAAGACCTCGAAGACATGATTGCAGCTAGTGAGGAAGAAAGGACACATCTTTTAAAAATAACAAGGAAACAGGAATTAGCAATTCAGCCGTTGCATGATGACAAAAAGAAAAACAATATAAGACTGATAGGTGTAAATGAAAAAGAAGGAGAAAACACAAATGATATAAAAACACTATTTAAAGAGTAGCTTAAAATTTCCCAAACATGGGAAAGGAAACTGACATACAGATAACTGAAGCATAAAGAACTCCAATTAGCCATAACCAAAATAAATCAAAACCCAGATGTATAATTATCAGCATTCCAGAAATTCAAAATAAGAAGAGAATATTAAAAGCTGTTAGAGAAAAAAACAAATCACCTATAAAGGAAAGCCCATCAGCATTACAGCAGACTTCTCAACACAAACAATGAAGTCAAGAAGAGCATGGAGTGAAGTATTTCAAGTCCTAAAGGAAAACAACTTCCAACCCAGACTGATGGACCCTGCAAAACTATCCTTCAAAATTGATGGAGAAATAAGATACTTCCATGACAAAGAGCAGCTGAAGAACTTCATGATGACCAAACCAACCCTGCAAAGAATACTGAAAGATACTCTAGACAGAGATGAAAATAGCTACAATGTCAAAAAGATCAAAAGAAGAACACCAAGCAGGGCAAACAATTAAGTAGAGGGAAAAGGTAAAGAAACCACTGCAGAAAGATAATATGACTAAAACAAGCCAGTATATATCAGTTATAACGATTAATGTAAATGGCCTCAATTCACCAATCAAAAGGAACAGACTGGCAGAATGGACCAAGAAACAACATCCAACCATATGCTGTCTCCAAGAAACCCATCTAACCCAAAAGGAAATTCATAGACTGAAAGTCAAAGGATGGAAAACAATAATCCATGTAACAGGAACCCACAAAAAGCAGGGGTAGCTATTCTGTTTGCAGACGATGTGAATGTCAAACAAATAATTGTCAAAACAGATAAAGAAGGTCACTACATACTGGTTAGGGGAAAACTCCAAGAGGAAGAAATAACAATCTTAAATATATATGTACCAAATATGGGAGCACCCAACTGTATAAAACAAATATTAATAGAAATGAAAAATCAAATAAGTAACTACAATAATAATGGGAGACCTTAACACACACTTGACACAAAGAGACAGATCAACTAGACAGAAAATCAGCAAACAAATAACAAAACCAAATCAAACCTGTGAACAAATGGACCTGGTAGACCTCTACAGAGTTTTCCACCCAACAACATCAGAGTATACATTCTTCCCAGCTTCACATGGTACATTCTCTAGAATAGACCATATATTGGCCCATAGAACATGCTTAACTAAATACAAAGGAATTGAAATTGTCCCATGCATACTATCTGATCACAGAGCCATCAAACTGGAAATAAATGACAAAAGAAACTGAAAAAATTCTGTAAACACATGGAAATTAAATAGCACACTCCTGAACAATCAGTGGGTCACAGAGGAAATTAAAGAAGAAATTAAACAATATCTACAAGCAAATGAAAATACAAATACAACTTACTGGAATCTGTGGGATGCCATGAAAGCAGTCCTCAGAGGAAAATTTATTGCAGTGAATTCCCACATCCAGAAAATGGAACAAACACAAACAATCTGATGTTACACCTTACACATCTAGAAAAAGAAGAGCAAGCCCAAACCAAAGCCAAAAGAAGGGAGGAAATTATAAAGATCAGAGCAGAAATTAATGCAATTGAGACTAAGAAAACAATACAAAGAACCAATGAATCAAAGAGCTGGTTCTTTGAAAGGATGAATAAAATCGATAAGCTGCTAGCCAACCTTATTAAAAAAAAGGAAAGAAAAACTCAAATCCATGCAATAAGGAATGAAAAGGGTGAAATCACTACAGACCCTGTGGAAATACAGAAGATCATCAATACCTACTTTGAAAATCTTTACTCTCATAGGTTCAATAACACTGAAGAAATGCACAGATTTCTAGAAACATATCAATTACCAAAGCTGAATCAAGAAGAGGTAAAACAACTGAATAACCTAATTGCAGTTAAGCAAATTGAAAATCTAATTAGAACCTTACCAATCAAGAAAAGTCTGGGTCCTGATGGATTCACAGCTGAGTTCTATAAGAAATTCAAGGAAGACTTAATGCCAACACTCCTTAAACTCTTCAATGAAATCGAAAGGGAAGGAAGTCTCCCTAACTCATTCCTGGAAGCAAGTATTACCCTAATATCAAAACCAGAGAAAGACCCCACCAAAAAAGAGAACTACAGGCCAATCTCCCTAATGAACATAGATGCAAAAATCCTCAATAAAATACTGACAAACAGAATGCAGCAAGTAATCAAGATTATACACCACAACCAAGTGGGATTCATCCCAGGAATGCAAGGATGGGTCAACATATGCAAATCAATAAATGTAATACGCCATATCAATAGAGCCAAAGATAAGAACCACATGGTCATTTCAATAGATGCAGAAAAAGCTTTTAAGTCCAACAATCATTCATGATAAGAACCCTACACAAAATTGGAATAGATGATCTTTACCTCAACCTGATAAAAGCCATCTATGACAAACCAATAGCCAATATCACATTAAATGGTCAAAAACTGAAAGTTTTCACTCTAAAATTGGGAACAAGACAAGGATGTCCATTGTCACCACTCCTATTCAATATAGTGCTGGAAACATTAGCCAGAGCAATTAGACAAGAGACAGAAATAAAAGGAATAAGGATAGGAAAGGAAGAAGTTAAGTTATCACTATTTGCAGATGACATGATATTCTACACAGTAGACCCTCAAAACTCCATAGAAAGACTTCTGGATATCATAACCAAATTCACTAATGTAGCTGGATACAAAGTCAATACTCAGAAATCAATAGCATTCCTGTACACAAAAAACAAGCTCACTGAGAGAGAAATAAGAGAAACCACACCCTTCACAATAGCATCCAAAAAAATGAAATACTTAGGAATCAACCTAACAAAGAAAGTAAAAGATCTAGTCAATGAAAATTACAGTACTCTGAAAAACGAAATCGAAGAGGATCTCAGAAAATGGAAAGACATTCCATGCTCATGGATAGGAAGAACAAATATTGTGAAAATGGCCATTCTCCCAAAATTATTATACATATTTAATGCAATTCCCATCCAAATACCATTAGCATACCTCACAGATCTAGAGAAATCATTCTTAAAATTCATCTGGAACCAGAAGAGACCTAGAATAGCAAAGGCAATTCTGGGCAGCAAGGGCAGGACAGGAGGCATCACAATCCCAGACTTGAAAGTATACTACAAAGCTACTATAATCAAATCAGCATGGTACTGGAATCAAAACAGACCTGAGGATCAATGGAATAGATTAGAAGATACAACCCCAACTACAAACACACTCAGTCACCTTATCTTTGACAAAGGGGCCAAACATGTTTACTGGAAGAAAGACAGCCTCTTTAATAAGTGGTGCTAGAAAAACTGGCTTTCCATATGCCAAAAACTAAAACTAGACCCAAGCCTATCACCATGCACTAAACTAAAGTCAAAATGGATCAAAGATCTAAATATTAAAACAAAAACACTAAATCTGCTGGAAAATAAAGTAGGTAGAAATCTTGAAAACATAGGGGTAGGTGGAGAATTCATGAACAAAAGTCAAAGAGCACGGGAAACACTTTTTCCCAGAATCAACAATTGGGATCTTGTCTTGTTAAAAAGTTTTTGCATGTCAAAAGAAATCTCCAACAGAGTGAAAAGAAAACCCACAAACTGGGAAAAAATTCTAGTCAACTGCCCCTCAGACAAAGGCCTTCTATCTAGAACATATAAAGAATTAAAAAATATCAGGCCCTCGAAATTCAAAGACCCAATCCAAAAGTGGGCATCTGAGATGAAAACACACTTCTCAGCTGAAGAAATACAAATGGCAAATAAATACATGAAAAAATGTTTAGCATCATTGGTCATTAGAGAAATGCAAATTAAAACAACTCTGAGATTTTATCTCACTCCAGAAAGAATGGCCAGGATCAAGAAAACCACCAACAACAAATGCTGGAGAGGCTGTGGGGAAAAAGGAACACTTCTCCACTGTTGGTGGGAGTGCAGACTGGTGCAACCTCTGTGGAAATCAGTCTGGAGGTTCCTCAAAAAGCTAGGATTAGAAGTCCCATTTGACCCAGCTATTCCACTTCTGGGCATATTCCCAAAAGAAGTGAAATCATCATACCACAGTGATATATGTGCACCTATGTTTATAGCAGCACAATTTGTAATAGCCAAACCTTGGAAACAACCCAAATGCCCATCAATTGAGGAACAGATAAAAAAGATGTGGTACTTTTATACTATGGAGTACTACTATTCAGCTGTAAAGAAGGACCACATTGAGGCTTTTATAGGTAAATGGATGTGACTTGAGACCATACCCATAAGTGAAATAAACCAAACTCACATGTGTAGACACCACATTATCTCCCTCGTATAAGAAACTGAAAGACTCAATAAGGTACAAAATTCCCGATATATATGGGGGGAAGGTTCTGAAGTCCAGTGGTGCTTCTATTCTTTGATTGGATTGGTTTAAGTCTATTTTCTACTATTTGATTGCAATATGTGAGAAGATACGAATAGCTCTTTTGAAGAAAACAGGGGACATTAAAGTAGCCATTGTTGGTTTCTTGTTGTCTGATTTGAAGGCCTCTAATGCTTTCACTCTTTTGTTTTATCTGGTTTTATATTATTTTGTTTTGTTTGAGTTTATTGTCTGTGAATGTATGAACAACCATTTCGAAGAAGGCAAGAGACACTAGGGTAGCTATTTTTAATCTCCTGTTGTTATGTTTTGAAGACCTGTATTGCTTGCAGTGTTCTGTTCTGAAATGCTGTGTTGTGTTTGACTCTATTCTGTTTTGTTTTGTTTTGTTTTGTTTTGTTTTGTTTTGTTCTATTGTCTTTAAAATAAAAAAAAAAAAAAAAA
>RJWT010025320.1:0-16174 GCA_004365215.1 Cuniculus paca | reverse complement strand
GGTTCTGGTGCCCCTTTGATGTATTTGTATCAGTGTAGGGCTTTTGGTTTCATTTTTTGAGGATTTATTTTTGTTGTTACAGGATGCTCTAGGATGATCTTTGTATTTCTTGCCCAGTTCTAGAATCTGTCATTTCTCTGAAGAACCCTGGTTTCTTTTATTAGAGAGTATTAGAAAGTGTTTGTTTCGATCAGGGTGTAGGTTTGTTAGCCCCTCTCAATTGGTGCAAAGAAATAAGTGTCCATACTACATGGGAGCATATCTCTGCATGTAAAGCATCTTGATGGTAAGGTAATATGCATTCTTACTGATGACTTCAGTGCTAATCATTACTACCTAACTCGTCCTAACCTCTTCTTGCTTTTCTGTAAATTCCCACTCCTTCAGTGAGAATCCTGGCTCTCTCCCTCCATTTATTATTCATTTACTTAATTGTTCAGTTCCAGGGTAGATTTATTGCGATATAAGAATTGCTAACTTGTTCTCCTGTGAGAAAAAATGTTATCTGTTGGATATAGTGTTTATATGTGGCTTCTTGGGCCTTTAGTCTTACAGTCTGTATTCGCAATCACTTAGGACAAACCTGCCCCCACTCTGTCAGGGAAAAAACTCCTCCCATCTTTTCATACATTTGTAATATATTTAGAATTTCTTGTCACCGTCTGCATTGTTTCCTTAAATACCTTGAACTCCATGCTAACTTATTTTAAAACTCCAAATGCATGAAAAGTTACTCTTTGTACTGTATTTTATGTGGCATTGAAAACGTATAATGTCATAAATCTTTTATTATAATGTCATATAGAATAGTTTAATTCCAGTTTGCTTTCCGTGTTTATCCTTCTGCCCCTCTGTAGCCCTAAACAGCGACTGATTTTTAAAATCACTGTAGTTTTTCCTGCTCTAGCATATCACACAATTGAGACGTTATATACAATAAGTAACCTTTTCACATTGTTCTTTCACTTATCAGTATGGACTCATATGTGTTAAGGGTCAATATTTTATTTCTTTTTGTCCCTGAATAACATTCCTTTGTGTTAATATACCACAGTTTATGTGAGCTAAGAATATTGATTTTAGAGTTTTCTTTTTATCAAGTAATTGTCTTTAATTCTATAAGTTTCTAAGTATGGCTTTACCTGTATTCAGAATAATCAATGACGCATTTTTATTTAAACATTTTTATTTTTTTCTCCAGAGACTTCTTTCTTGATCCATGTATTTAGAAGTATGCTGTTTAATATCCAAATATTTTGGGATTTTATATTTACATTTCCTTTATTGAATCAAATTCTTTCTTGATCTTAGGACATACTCTGTGATTTTTAGTTTTAAAAAATGTATTCAAGTAGCTAAACTTATGGTCATGCAAAATTGAGAAGAATCTACATTCTATTGTTGGTTGAACTAGTCTATAAATATCATTCATTTCAAATTTGCTGATTATCTTTGGCAACTCAAATATTTCCTTACTGATCTTCTATCCTCTGATTCTATTAATTACTGAAAACAAGTGCATTACAGTGTGCAGCTGTGGTAGTGAATTCTATTTTTTCCTACAGTTCTATTGTTATTTGTTCCACATTGTTAAATGTTTGTTATTAGGTATGTACACATTAAAGATTATTATGTCCTCTTGGAAAATCAGCCCCTTTGTCACTATATTTTTATTTCTGATAATTTTCCTTCTTTTTGGACAAACTCTTCTTCAGTCTTTTTGTGGACCTGTGTCCTTCCATCAAAGTACTTTTTAGTCCTTTACTGCTTCTCACCTTCAGTGAGACTGGAGGCTGAGGTTGAAAATTACCCTACCCCTCCATATGATAAGGCTCTGGAAAAGTCTTTTCTAGAAGACTCTTACGAAAAATGCTCTGCTTTTTAAAATGGTTACTCCTTCCCTCATCATTCCCGAAACATGAAAGTTTTTTTTCTTTGATCTGCACTATGAGGATTTGGTAGGGTTCTTGGAGGTAAAACTCACCAAAATTCAGGGCCCCATTACGCTTGACCTCTAGGGCTTGGTTTGTCACTCTCAAGCTAACGTCTAGAAATGCCTTAAGATGACCATTTTAGTGCTATTCACACTTTTTGTTCCAGTAGTATTTACGCCAGGTAAGCTTTGCCTGGTGGTGATTTTCTGTATTTCACTGTCCTCCCAGATTTTGGGGTGGTAGTTTGCCCCATGACCTAAATTCTCTGGTCTTTAAAAAATTCTTAATTTTTAGTTTGTTCAGCATTTTTCTTACTATAAGCTTGGGAATGATTCCATGCTGGAGCTTAAATTGAAAGTTCCCAGCATTTTATTAGCCTTAAAATTCTTTTATTTCATTCATTGAAATAACAACATTCTTGTTATTAACCACAGTCACCTGATTGTGCAATAGAACATCATTCCTCCTGTTACTGTCTTCTCCACTGCGTCCTTCCTAGCCTCTGATAGTTACCATTCCAGTCTCTAATTCCATGAATTCAGCTTTCTTAGATTCCACATTTAAGTGAGATTATATGACATTTGTCATTCTGCGTAAACATCACATTGTACCTCATAAATTTGTATAGTTATTCTGTCATTTGATGATAAAACAAAACCTTAAAAATCTTCTGAAACAATTTATCTCTTATTCTTCAGTTAAATGATGCAAACTTTACATGTTCTAACCATTCCACTCATCCTCTCATCCTTCCCTACATTCCCTTTTTGCCACTGGACCACTATGAAGTGTTGAACCCACCTCAATAATCGCTTTAAAAAAAAAGAAGGAAAGGATTCAGAGGAAGCAGGTAATGTGCTACATGAAGCATTATTATATTCCCTCTTCTCCCTATTGCGTATTTCTGTCATTTTTATGTTTTGCAGATTGCACAGAGGAGTCTAAATTTCTGTTTACCATAATCCCAATGTAGCAAAATGTGGTATTTAAAAAAATTAATCTTCCACAAGGGATACATAAAAATGAACCCATAAACTAAAAACTAAGAGAGAAGAGGGAAAAGGAAGCCAGGTCAATAAAAAGTATCTGTGCATGGTGCTTTGGTATTCCCCATAACATAAATACTGCCAATATGGAAGATATCTAATTTAATTTAAAATAAGATTACTTTAAAAAAAGGTTAGCAAGACAAGAAGAAGGAATAAATAATTCCAGCTGAACCAGTGACCAGCAAATAAAGCAATAACTTTTCTGTTGTAATTCTTTAAAGGGTAGTAATTGAATTTTTATTGTTCAATAAAAATTCTTAAGGAAAGTGTATTTTCAAGGGCTTTTCTTTTATTTTACTGTAATATTCAAGACATTTACCATTGTCTTGCAAATGGTGCATACCTTATGTAGAAACTTATATCTTACTTTGTAAACATTCATTCCCCCTGAAACTCTGGATTTGATTAGCCTATGCAAAATTTTCTAGCCAGTCTCTAATTTTCCATTATTGGCTTTACTAAGCTTCTACAATTTCACTAAATCATAGATAGGAAATACTCATCAAATTCAACCATGACAATACCCTTTACGTTTGCATCTTATCTTGGCCAAGAATGGTCTGGATGTTTCTGGTAGAAGGAAAATCAGCATCTCCTCAGATGAGCCATTGCATATTGAAAACCCTGGTGGCTACGATGTTCTTTTATAGAGTGGCTAAAAGTTGTCCTCTCCTATTTCTGTCTATGAGGAATGACTGTCTGTCTTCAGCAGTGCAGCCTGTGTGTAGGGTTGGAGGGTAAGCCCTGCCAATGGGAATAGGACCAATGCCAGGATGGTGACTTAGCCTGAGAGGGCACACTTGTGAAGGACGCACAGAGTTCAGGTTTCCTTCTGGTTTGGAGGGAGGAGTCCCCAGTTGTCCTTCTTGGATGAAAGACCTCACCCTATTCCCACTGTCTAACAAGCACTCATACTGACATGCAACCCCACCACCATCTGGTTGAAATCTAGCTCGTTCGAAGACCATCTCACATGCAGGAAGAGTCCAGGCAGTGTTAGAGCACTGTGTGGCTCAGAGATTCAGTGAGTGTTATGAAATTGATTTCTCTAAACCTCTAAAATCTTGAGATAAATGAGCTCATAGGCATTTTCTATATTCTCATTAATTTTATATTCACAACCAAAGAAGAAACAATTCCACCACTTGTGACACCTTTATGAGAAGTACATTAAGATCAGATTCAGTCTAGACAGAATTGAATTTTAGATTAAATTGAAATTCTTTTCCTGAAGTTTATTAATGCCTTAATTTCTTGGTGCTAAATGTATGTGTCCTCAGCATGTATCATGTTGAACAAAACTATGCTTTTCTGTCCCATTTTGATCATCATTTTATACATTAAATCCTGTTGATTCTATCCCTGAAAATACATACGAATTTGTTCTTGTCTCTCAGTTTCCTCTGATACGCACCTTTCATTGCTACCACTCTTACGAGATTGTGTTGAAGGTCAGAAACGAGAAACTTTCTTTGATTTTATCATATGTGGTGATACAGATTCTTAGCTTTCTAGAATTGACATTAGTGAACTGAAAATAATATTCATTTTAAAGAAAAGATGTAATTCTCTGTAAAGTGAACTTGAACTTATTTAAGGTGCCATTGAGGTGCTGGAAATTGCTCTACTCTTTCTTAGCTATGAATACAAAAGTAATGTTATTTATTTAATAAATGTGAACTCTTTCATCTCAATTATTCTGCAAGCTTTGGATACCTCCTCTTAGATGTAATGCAGGTGTATAGTCTCTCTTAATTCCCTTGAGGTTGTGTCTTTTATTCCCCTGTACTCCCTTTTGTGATTTCTGCTACTGTAACCCTTATCTAGTGTGTGGCTTTAACTATTTTCTTTTGACTTTCAGTTTTTCTGTTTTCATTCTTTCTTTCTTCCTTTTTGCCTTTTTTTTTGAGACAGGGTCTCACTAAGCAGTTCAGGCTGGTCTTGGGCTCACTTTGTAGCCCAGGCTGGTCTCAAATTTGCAACGATCCTCTTGCCTCAGCCTCCCGAGTGCTGGATTACAGGAGTGCGCCACCATGTCTGGCTTAATTTTCTTTTCTTTAAAAGCCAAATACAGCCTCCTAATCTCCTAGATGGATCATGGACCAATATTTTATGGTTTATTGTTTATTCTCTGAACATAAAATTTAGGAAAAGAAGTGGGGGATGTTGTATCTGCATTCACATTCATGGTACTGTATATTGGTACAAAATGATGAATAATGATAGTGACCAGGGTTTATAGGAAGAGCAGAAGAAAGCATTTTTCTGATGGATTGGTTAACATATATACCAGTGGTGCATCTGTGTCCATTTTCATAATCTTCTTTGGTGTGTACCCTTGATGGTTTTAGATGTCCTAGATTCACATGTATTCAAAATTATGTGCAGGCTCTATTCTGAAAGTTTGCTTATAAATGACTGGCATGGGTCCTTATATAATTAAAACAATGTTATTGATGTTATTTAGGGCCCTTAGGTATCCAGCAAAATGCTATTCAACTCATTATAATGAATTTAATATATAATTTTAATACTTTCATTACTTAAACCTGATATTTATAAAATTGTCCCAGGGACAAAAGAAACTCTGAATTTTATTTATTGCAGAATGCAGAGACTTTGGGCTGTGATTTGGTTAGTGACTCAGTTGGAAAGGGCTGTAGCAGCGGGTCACCTCAAAATCAGGACCTCATTAATCTAGTTATGGGTATGAGCAGTTACCTTCATTATTTACATAAAAAATTAAGTTGGTGATTAAGATTATCCTCTAGCAGCTACATTGGTTCTTTTACTCATGGGGAAGGAAAGTATAAAATTCTGAGTTTAGACCTGTAGTTGTATGTCTGTATCTATGAACCAATCTCACCTCCAATATTAAGTATTATGTTGACTGTACAAAATTTTACATGATTGAAAGATCAGAAAGTAGTAGCAAGTTATAAAAGTAGTGGATCCAGAAAAAAAGAAAAGGAGAAAACAAAATGTAGCCCTATACCTGAAAGGCAAACTATAAGGAATTCTTTCTAATATAGAGATTCTTAAGAAAGCAGTGATGTGGGGTTGTGTGCTAGCTTGTTAGAATCACCAGAGAATCTTTTTCAGTCTACTCAGTCTACTCAACTGCTTTCATTCTTAGAATCCTCCTTCCAGCTCCCTAGACATACCCAACTGAGGATCAGCTGTGGTGAGTCACCGATTTGGATGGGCATGTTCCAGGTTGCTCACTTGTATTTGATGGGAGAAATTCTGTAACAATGGGTTGATAGCAGTAGGGTAGTAAGGCAACAGAGATATTTTGGAAAACCTTGAAATTTTACACTGGTGCTATAAACCTGTATATTACTTGCTGCTTTCTTGAAATAAAAAGCTGAAATAGGATCTGAAAGCAAGTTAATAAGTTTTAATAGAAATAACCATTTTAGCTTTACCTGTAACTAATGTGTTTTTGTATTGTCTGTGTTTGGGGGGAAAGGATGAATGAAAAAGGTCGTGTGTACTTTAAGCCTGATGGTTCAATAGTAAGCAAACTAAAAGGAATATAAAACAGTGAACATTTATTGAGTGCCTACACTAGGGCAGGAACTTTCAAATCTATCATCTCCTTTACATTTTGCATTAAATTCCTGTAACTTACAGTGTATCATTTTCTAAAATGAGTACTTTGAGGTTCAGTTTAAATAATTTGCTCAAGGCATATCTAATAATAATGGTAAGGTCCGGACTCATAAGTAAGTTCGAGAATGGTGCAGTTGCATAGGGTGTTTGCATAGGGCAGTTGCATAAACTTCACACTTGATGCTGTGGTTTGGGTCAGTCTTCCCCAAGAACCTATGTGTTAAAGATGTGCTCCCCAGTGGTGTTCATGAGAAGGGGCAGAAATTCAGAGAAGTGCGGACTAATGGGAAATCTTCTGGTCGTTGGGAGGTGTGTCCAAAAGAGGTTACCAGCCCTTTCTTTTTTCTCTCTTACTTCCTACCCTGTGGCAAGCAGCTTATTCCCCTACATGTTCCCATAATGGCAGACTGCCTTGCCACAGGACCTAGAGAAACAGGGTCAACCAACTATGGACTGAAGCCTCTGAAACTGTGAGCCAAAACAAACATTTCCTCTTTGTACATTTGTTATCCTCATACTTTGTAAAGCTGGATGATGTATTCCACTTAATGTTCTGCTGTCACAGTCTTATAATTCTTAAAGTTTTTTGAACAAGGATCCCACATTTTCGCTTCATAATGGGCCTTAAAGTTACATAGCCATTCCTGCTAGTGGGTTATGGCAGTCTTTCTCTAGATTTCTCCCAGAGACGTATCTTGGAGATACGTAAGCCTTCTAAGGCAGACTAAGAGAAAGAAGTAGCCCAGGGCTGGCACAGTAAAAATTTTGTGATCTAGAATCAAGGTCTAAGTTTTGGAGATGTACCACCCTCAAAAGAAGCTTTGCCTCCTATGATGGTACAGACGATTTCAGGGTGCTAAAGTGAGTTGGTGCATTATATTAGTTTTCTATTACATGTAACAAATTAATACAACCTGCTGGGTTAAGACAGTTCATGTTATTGTACCACAGTTTCTGTGGGGAAGGAATCAGGGCACAATTTAAATGAACCCTTTGCTCAGAGTGTCACTAAGATGCGTTCATCCCTGGCACTCACTGTCCTTTTCCAGTCTCATGTTGGCAGAATCCATTATCTTGCTTTCGTAGGTCGGAGGTCCTGAGCTCTTAAAGGGCATACATTTCTCATACCTATGGCCATCTCCTTGAGCAGTGAGTCACATGTGACTAATTCCTCAAGACCAGCAGGAGAGTCTCTGTCTGTTGCTCCCTCTTTTTCCCTAACCTTCTCTACAGCCTACTATAATGTAATCACAAAAGTGATGCTATTTTTGCATATTCTTTTGGCAAGAATTGGGTAATAAGGGGAAGAATTTACTCCAAGACCTTAACACCAGGAGGTGGGAAGCACTGGAGTCACCTAGGGTTTCTTTCCCACATGTAGAAGTCTGTGGTCCACATGGGTTACTTACAATATTAGATATAAATTGATTATTTGGAATGAGAGAGGAATCACAAGTTACTCAAACCTTTGAGATTTGGGTCTTGTTTATTTTTCTGAGATCTTTAAGCATTTTACCAGGAATACTTACATACACATCCATTTTGACTGCCTTGAATTCAAGTAGAATATTCTGTAATTCATGATAACTTCTAGCATCGAAGAAAACCAGTGCAAATGATGGATCTTGAAGTTTCATTACACTCTGAGGAAATGTGCTTCTGGCCCCAATATGTCCTTACAATTCTACAAGTGGTCCATGGACTAACAGGACTGCAGCTTGTAGAAGCTTGTTAAAACACAGAATGTCAGGGCCCAGGTGTACTTGCTGAATAGCACTGTGTGTCTCAGAGTTACTACCCTGGGTAATTATATGCACATTAGCGTTTAGGAAACATCACATTATACCACATGCGGAGCAGCACTGCATCCTTACGGGTTGCACCCAACTTGTATTCTCTTGGTCACAATGTGTGGGTAATAGACCTTAGCTCACAGCTGGTAACAGTCTTGACAGGAAACAGTAAGAACACATCAAACTGCTTTGAATTAATATAAGTTTCCAGGGTCAGACAAATTACATCCTTGGGGTATAGAAAGAATTTATAGCAGTGATTAGAGAAGCACTGCCAGTAATTTGACGAATCACAGGGACTCAGAGGGTCGTCATTTTTTTTTCAAAGAAAGAAAAAGATGAATCCTGAAAATTACTGGGTAGTGAGCCTGACAGCAATTTCCTACAAAATTCTGGGAGGAATTATTAAACAGGTACTTGTCAGATTTTAGCAATAGAAATGGTAATCACCAGGAATCATGCCAAATTAGCCTCATCTGTTTTTCTTATAAGGCGTTTCCAAGACTGTGAGTCTGAGAGAAAGCTGTATGTATGATGGTTTTGATTTTAGTAGATATTCACAAAGCTCCTAAAGATATGCTTATAGATCATATGCAACACAAATAATAGCACAGTCAAATGAATTCATGGTTGGTTGAATAATGATCGCCTATAAGTTGAATCACAAATAGTTTTAGGAAGGAAATTTGAAGAAAGGAGGTATGTATATTTCGAGGAAAGGAGAGGGTCCCTTTGTCAGCCTTTGTCCAGTTGTAGAAATGGAATCCCTAGGAGTGTTATGGCATTAATTTTAGGAATTTTACCCCATTTAGTTCTGGGAACTGATAGCAAGATGGGAAGTCAGGATAAAAAGGGGGATGTGAAATGGGGAAAGAATGACAAACTAGGATATGTGAGATTGGTCTGGAAGCTCTAATTTTTCAATTTCAGTGATGCAGGTATATGGCAGAAGAAAAGAAGCTGAAGAAGTTGTGCCCTTGTAGTCTCTGTGTGCCAGTGAGATCAGCCAGGGGGTTCAGGACAGATACGTAGGAGCTAACTCAGTGCAGCTGCCTCACTCAGAACTTCAGTCTACCTAAATTTGTCCTGGGGCCAATCTTAGAACCAGAAAAGAGGAATGGGAAGAAATGTAGTTTCCACTTAGGTGAGTTGACATTAGTTCAAAACTAATATAGTCAGCAGAGCTCTGCCCTTGGCTGTGTCATGCAAACTGTGAATGACAAAACATGCTGGAAAGCAGGGTTCAGGGGGAAATCTCCATAAGTTGACTTCTCATTCATCAAGTGTCGCATTACATGGTAGTGGCCCTTCTTGACTGTGCTCAGTGAACTAGAATCTCCATTTTCAGTATTCTCCTATGTTCCCAGACCTCACTTTATATTTTCACAGTGCTTATTAAGGTTCTATACATATATATATATATATATATATATATATATATATATATATATTTTAATTCATTAATTAATTTTTTTATTTGCTGAAGTTGTTATCTGCTAGCTCTGAGGGAGAAGCAGGGACATTTTCTGTTTTGTTCAATGCTCAGTCCTCAGTACCTAGATGAGAAGAGCACTCTGAAGGTATGCTATGTTTATTGGATGAATAGACAATTTAATAAGACATTTAATAAGGATAGTATCCTACAAAATGAATAACATCCTATGTTGAGGAATACAAAATCAACTGCATACTTAGAGAATGGAAGTCATCTAAATTAAGAATAATTCATGAGGGAAAATAGATTTGAAGCTTTTATTGGAAGCGAGTACCTATTGGACATTACATATTGAAAAAATTATGTATATCTTATTTTTATTAATAGATACAAAAGAAGTAGCATATGAGCCATATTGTATAAGCAAGATTAGGACTACCATATTTATTTATTTATTTTTTGCAGCACCAGGGACCAAACTCATGACCTCACACTTGCCAGGCAGGCGCTTAGACCACTGAGCTAAATCCCTGGCCCTTGTCTTTTTGAGACAGGGTCTCACTATTAAGTTCAGGCTGGCCTTGAGCTCACTTTGTAACCCAGGCTGGTCTCGAACTCACAACGATCCTCCTGTCTCAGCCTCCCGAGTGCTGGGATTACAGGCATGCGCCACCAGGCCCGGCTAGGACTACCATATTTAAAAGACAGGAAATTACCATATCAGCAGGTTGAAGAAGAAACATTTTATGATTATATCAGTTGATGCAGATAAAACATTTGATAAGATGCTGTACTTGTTTATGATAAAAACTTTCACCAGATTATGAATAGAGGGGTAACTGGTAAAGAACATCTATAAAAAATCTATAATTAACATCAAACATTATGATGAGAAATAAGATGCTTTATTCCTAAATAACATATATGATAAAAGATCTCTATCCAAAATATGTAAAGAACATTCAAACATTCTAGTTATTTTAAAAATGATCCAAATGCAGGCTCTGGGGAGGAGAACAAGAAGCCAGTCCCTTCCTGTGAGTCATCTCCATGTGTGGGCCTCAGGGAGGGGAACCAGGTACCAGCCCCTTCCTGTGAGTTGGCACCTTTTGCAGGCCATGGGGAAGAAAACAAGATGCTAGCCCCTTTTGGTGTGTGGGCTGGGCGATAAGAAGAGCCAACCTCCCCCCCCTTAAATGACTGGCTGATCCAGAGAAACTCAGGCTGACATGATAGTTATTGAAGTAAAATACAATTTAATGTTTGTAGGGTTTAATGTTTCATTGACTTTGCAGGCCTAAAGCTGGTAGTCTGATCATCTATTAGAGGATAACAATAAATGCATCTATGGGGGATCTCCTTCTGAAGGTGGTAGCCATTATTAATTCTCTATTATCTTGTTTTAAAGTTCTGAATCATTTTCATTGTTTTGTTTAGTTTGGTTTTATTCTTTTTTGTCTCGTTTGCTTTTATATCCAATGGCATGGGAAGCTATTTCAAAGTCAGCAAGATATATTATGGTAGCCATTTTGGATTTACTGTTATCTTGTTTTGAAGTCCTGTGTTGCATTCATTGTTTTGTTTTTATTGGTTTTATTCTGTTCTGTTTGGTTTGATTTTCCTATGTCTGATGGTATGGACAGCTATTTTGAAGACAGCAAGAGGCATCATGGTAGCCATTATTGATTTCCTACTATCTTGTCTTGAAACCCTGTATCCCTTACACTGTTTTGTTTTGATTCATTTTATTCTCTTTTATTTTGCTTGGTTTTTTTCTCTTTAAAATAAAAAATTATTTTAAAAAATGCTTCAAATGTATGAATATTTTGTTGATACAGTTGTTTCTCAACTGACTATAGGTTCAAAATTCTGATCCTGCTATAAAATTCACTGGAATTGAATAGTTAAGTAATGGCTAGCAAATGGGTAGGAACCAGATTTCCCAGAAGGAAGGGAGAGAGGAAGGAAGAAAGAGAGAGAGAAAGAAAGAAAGTAAAGAAAGAGAAAGAGAAAGAGAAAGAGAAAGAAAGAAAGAAAGAAAGAAAGAAAGAAAGAAACTAATATCAACACATAAATTCCAAATAAGATATGCTGATTCTCCATTCTCAAGCATGCGAAACATAACTATCCACTCCTTAAATGTGGACTCCACATAGTGACACTCTTTGAAAAATTTCCTAGTGTATAGGGAAGGCATATGTACTTCGCAGTCGAGAATCCTGACAGACACTATCTCACTAGTTGGCTAAAGTCAACACCAACAGTAGATAGTCATGTTTGTAGTATGTACTGCTGATACAGTGTTGTGATATTGGCACCTGTAGTCCTATGTGTTTCTCTCCATAAGCCAGTAACTCCAGTCTAAGTAGAAAAAAATCGAATTCAATTTGAAGGACATTCCCCCAAATACATGTATTTCTCAATGTATCAAATTCATCAAAAGCAGGGAACTATCACAGCCCAGAGGAACCTAATGTAATTCTAGATGGAATCCTTGACATTATGTAGAAACAGGAAGTCTGATTGAAGTGTGGGCTTTAATCAGTAATCATGTATCAATATAGGCTCTCTAATTGTAATGAAGGTAACACACTAAGTTGTTAATAGAAAGAAAATCCAGGTGCAGGATACATGGGAATCCTGACCTATCTGAAGTTTTTCTGTGAGTCTAAAACAGTTCTAAAAGACTTGGTTTATTTTTAAACAACAAACAGGATGTACAGAGTACAAAGCAATGAGTGATTCTGTCAAACAGATTACAAATGGGATGTTTGATCTAGCAAAATAAAAGGGGATACTTATGAAGTACTTACTATAAAGTAGTGATAATCGAAGTACTTATAATTGCCACCTTCATATATTTTAGATGTTGAATGTTAAGGAATCATGCCCATTGTAGTTTCCAGGGCAGAACAAGAAGAAATTGATTGAAGTCATTGACTGAAGCAGAAGTTTATGCTTATTAGAGCTGTCCAGGTATGACAAATCTGCCTCTGGAGAGGGGTGGAGTTCTCTGGAAGCAAAGGCCAAGGGAATGCCATAGTGAAGAACAGCAGGACAAGAATGAGCCCGTGTCTTCTCAGATGCTGTGACCACATGTGTGTTAGCCAGCCCCACTGCAGTCACACTGGTTCAGTGGCCCCAGGCAGGCCTCAGAAACTCATTATTGTCTTATGACATCCAGATGGCAAATTTTTCTCTGACCATCTTAAAATTACGCACTCTGGAAAGAAAGAGAGAAGTAATTGTTGAGCACGGAGAGAAATGGATTTAAGAGATGCCTCTGAGATTGTATTTATGCACATGCACTCTTCTCTTAAAAAGGGAACTAATAAAAAATCAAAGGAAACAAAATCAAGACACCAAGCAAAACCCCACAGAGATTTTAATACTGGATATTATTATCTTGGTTTCAAATACTGTCTGGTATAATGTTGCTTTAGGCCAACTGCAGTGAATTGGAAACGTTTTTAAAGAGAAGCATTCCTGTTGCTATCCATGGGACCACATGGCTTTCTCCTCTAGAATTCCTGATCAATGTCATTCTGTTCTGGGGAAGCAACAGCAGAAACTTTGATCACTTCCCTTCTTGTCCTACTGGCAAAATAGTGTGTTCTTGCTCTTGCCTTTCTATAACTCATGCGTTTCCTCTTTATATGCCTTTGTGATTCATGCTCTAAAAATTGTGGAACTGCTGAAATACAGACAAGAATACAAAATTATGGGATCCTCTATCATTTTAGCTCTGAAGCAAGTGTATTACATGAAAAGCTTGATCTTTTTTAAAAAATTAGCCCTTCTAGTAAACAAATAGTTCCAGTGGATCTCCCATCAACTATCCTTGTGTATTTAGTATATAAAGAACAATGTGTGTGTGCACATTGGCATGTATACATGTGTGTATAGCTCATATGATTTTTAATAATAAGCTGCATGTTCGATTAGTTCTGTCACTCTGAAACATAAATACTTAAGTGTATAGTGAGTAGAAATCTGTCACAGATCTGTGTTGATGGTTTACATGCAATAATAAATGAAATTTTTTAGATGATACTAAACTTTGGGTTTACTGTCTTGGTTGTACCCTACTGGATTTCAGATTATTTGTTGATATAATTATGGTCAAATTAACGTTATAGAGTACGGGTGTCAGATTTTGTACAGGTATATTTTTTATTGGGAATTTGCAAGCATAATGTCACTGTCTTTTCAGCCTATCTCTTTCTTTTCTCCAGACAGAGAGAAGGCCTTTAAGTTTTACTTTCCTGCATCAATCTCTGAGAGCATCCATTTCTTTAATTCATGCCTTAAAAGCAGTTGTACTGCCAGGTTGTGTCATTAAAGCATCAACTTTTATAATACCAATTTTCTTCCTGATGCCATGAATACTCTTCTTGGTCCCCTTTGGCCACTTTAATTATTTGTGTACCTGTGGGTCTCCTTACATAGGCTGCAAGCTCCTCTACTGTCAGGGACTGTGTTGCATTAATTTGTTCATTCCTTCCTACTTTATGGTGCTGTTTTGCATTCAGTTTTGCATTTTCCTGCTATTGCTCACCCTGGACCTTCAGTCTTCCTCTTCTTTATTCACCTACTGATATGCAGGTTTTATTTAAGGTCACGTGAAGTGTTTTAACCTGTGAGAAACAGGTTGCTCAGTTGTAATGACTCACATCTTCAGCTCCACTTTGTGCTCTTTTACAGCTCTTCTTTCTGCTATGCATTTCATTTGTCTACATCTCACTCCCACCCCAGAAGCACATGTCCCCACTCTTTCATAAGCCCCTTAAGAATAGGCATCCTGCTTATCCCAACACAGCACTGGTATCTATTTGATGCGCTACAGATGCTTCATAACTGTAAGCTGAATGGTGCACCTTAGGGCCTTGTTAAGATAGTTTCAAAACCATCTATTCTCTGGTGACTCAGAAATTTATATCCCTTGTCTGGACCTTTTTATCTCTCTTGTACCCATAGATCCAGTGATCTGCAAAACCCGGTTGAGTCTGTAATTAGAATCTCAAACTTAATATGGCTAGAAAAGCTCTTGGGTCTCTTTCTTTCTTTCTTTCTTTCTTTCTTTCTTTCTTTCTTTCTTTCTTTCTTTCTTTCTTTCTTTCATCAGTAAAAGTGCCATTTATAACACTGCTCAGGCTGATCCTGAGCATAAGTGTCATTTCTTTTTTTTCTCTAATTTTATATGCTAAATTCTTAATAATTCTTTCCAGTTCATTGCCAAGCTATATTGCTAGTCTTACACATTTGCAACAGCCCCTATCCATAGCCCTTGTCCAAGCCACCATCATCTCTCACCTGAGTTATTGTCACCATTTTCTTACCTGAGCTGCAGCCAGAGCCTTCCATTGGTTTACCTGCCTTCTTTATTGCACCACTAAAATAGATTCTTCTCATGGTGGCCAGAGAAGACTCTCTGCAGCATTCATTGGAACACAGCTTTCCATAAAGCCCCTCTAACAGCTTCTAATTGAATGTAAATTTCTAACTGCATCAACCAAAGTCCCAAGTTATCTGATGAATGAGTAACCTCCAGGATTTCCTTCTTTCTGTATTTTCTGTGCTCACCATGTAACAGTAACATTGTCCCCATTTCTGTCCCTGAAACATGGCAAGCTAATTTTTTTCCAGCCTAGGAATCCTGTTCTTGCTGCACTTTCAGCCTTAGCTTTTCCTGACCACCTCTTTTGAGTGCTCAGGGAGGGCTTTGCTGAGCACTGTGCTGAGGCGCATCCCATGAGGGGCATCCCATCTTCTTCATGGCCCTTCCTGTGTTCAGTATATTTCTGTTGTCCTCTTCCCATCTAGAATGAGGTCTCCTGCATCTAAATAGTGCCAGCCTTAATATGTGTCTATTGGCTGACTGGTGAAGAGAAAGGTGATAGCTCATTGGTAGTGTGCCTTGCCTCTGTACCCAGTGGTTCTTTTTATGGGTTTTGTTCTGTTTTATGGCTATCCATGCTTATCACAGCTATTTCTCATGCTCGACAAAGAGCCCACTGGAAGTAAACACCACACTTGCATCTGCCTCTCAGAGAATTTGGCACTGAGTGGTGCTGTGTAGATAAGTGGATGTGTTTTCCCTTTAATTCTGTAATCACTCTTTCCTCCCTCATTCTTTTTCTAATGGAATTGCTTGTTAGTTATAGGAAATTTAAATTCCTATTAGAGCCCTTTAAAACTGAGATTGGAGAATTGATGAGGCCTATAATTGGTAAAAGAAACTCTGACCTAAGGTACTTGCCTAATGAAAGAATGTAGTAGGAGGGCAGTGGGAATAATTTCACTTAATAGAAGAGATGAAGATTTGATGCTCAGGATACCAGTTTATTA
>RJWT010025319.1:0-16178 GCA_004365215.1 Cuniculus paca | reverse complement strand
GTGAACAAATAAAAGTCACCAACACATAAAATCAATTAATTTGATGTGAAACTTTTTTTTTTGGTCTTTTTGAGACAGGGTCTCATTATGCAGTTGAGGCTGGCTTTGAGCTCTCTTTGTAGCCCAGGCTTGTCTCGAACTCACAACGATCCTCCTGCCTCAGCCTTCCGAATGGCCTTTATGTGAAACTTTTTGATAACAATATTAAAATCATACAATAGTGGAACATTCTATTAGGAAACACAGGAGTTTTTGTATCAAAACTTTTACACTACTTCAGCTGTCTTTCAAGTGTTAAGAAATGATACAGATAACCAATTCTCTAAGAGGAAGAGGAATGTAAATGCTGTATATCAAAGACATATGTCAAAGTGTATGCACTTGAGGAAAAGTTTTAAATATTTAAAAGTTATAGAGTACTTTAATAATTTTCTTCTTTTTGAAATCTACAGGAATATAAATATTATCCAACTAAGTGGGTGAGGGAAAATGAAAAATAGACTAATAACAAGAATTTCAGATATTTAATTGGCTATGGAAGACTAGTGCTATAATGGAAATTGAGTAAATAGAGACAGATGAGTGTTATATTTCTAAAAAAGTAAAATAATTCAAGCTTAAAAAGGAAGGTAAGACTGAAAAAGTTTCACTCAGGCTCATGGCTGCTAGCTAAAGCATTACATAATATGAATCAAAACAGTTGCTCAAAATCAGATTTAGGTGGGGCTGGGAATACAGTTCAGTGGCGCAGAGACTGCCTGGCAAGAGCAAGGTCCTGCGTTCCATTCCTAGTACCAAAACAAAACGAAATAAAATTTAGGAGACAGTAGTGTTAGAAGGCCAATGTCACTTAATTCTTTTGTTTTTTAAATGCTATTTCTGCAATACTACTGATTGAATCATAAAAAGAGATGTCAATAATTAACATTTGGAAAGTATCAACATTCATCACTGATTTGACAAGCAACAAGAGGAATGCCTTCTGAAGAACCTTCATAGCTTGCTTTTCGACAAAAGAGAACAAGTAAGGTGCCGCGTTCACGCAGCTCTTGATGTTCCCAGGGTGAGGATGGTGAGCGGATGGAAAAAGGACGAGTAGCAATACAGAAAACTGAGGCTGTGTGGAGCCCATTCTCCTGACGGAAAGTAGGAAGTAGGAGGAGGGGAGAAGGAGCGAGAGGAAGGAGCAACAGAGCTCCAGCAGCTGCAGCACAATTATTTATACACTCTGGAGATTGAGTGTCTCGTGAAAACTTTCTGCCTAAGAGCTTATTATGTGACTTGTCTCAGACACCCAGCATTCTTGAGATTAGAGCGGTTTATCCATGTGACTTTCCTCAGGCATTCTCTGTTCTTGAGATTAGCCTTGCTTGGGCTCCACACATGATCGATAGTCACCTTCAGACTTGGTATAATATTTCTATTCACTTGTCTTGATAAGGCATTTGACAACAAGATGTAGAAATCTTACTGGATTTGAGAGCAATGTCAACTTTGTGTTTTTTGACAGCTACATTCTAGTGTGAATAGAATCACAATATGCCACCTTTTTGTTCAATGATATTATATGTTAACTCTCATTAATGGACAATAATTTTAAGCAAAGTAATAAATGTACTAAAAACTTGATATAGTGCCAGGTTAAATCTGCACATCTGAATCTAATAAGATATACAGAATAGTCTACAAAAACACTTGATTACTCTTGGGACAAGATAAATAGATACTGTTCTTCAATATAAATGCCACTAGCTTTTGTGATGAATATAATCACAGGATTTCTCCTAACAACTGAAAATGTGCCAGAAGGAGACAGCATAGGATGACATTTCTTCACAATTATTATTTTAAATCAATGTTTATTATCTGTGAGTGGATAGAGATGGTATTCAGTACTCATAGGGAAAGGTATTCACCATAATCCTAGACATTACACAGAAAGAAAATAAGACATCCTTTTAATCAATAGTAAGAAATTAAAACAATCTAAAGGCAACAAACACAAAAGACAAACAAGAAAATTTATTTTGCCAAAAAATAGAACATATTCAAGATACCAAAGTACTTAAAATATCTTAGAGAATTATTTAAGAGCATTACTTAAACAAATTTATGTTTTTTTCAGTCTGTCCAAAGTTAATCTATGGATTTCTAGTTAGGTTGTACCTACACCTATATGTTATTATTTTCCTAGTTATTAAATTCCTATGTTCTGAATAACTAATCGGTTTAGTTTTTTGCTATTCACTTTTTTCTACTGGTCTGCTTTAGTTTATTTGCACCAATAAAATAGTACTTTACTTGAGTTCAGCATAAAGGAGAGTTCAGTATCTCATAGATAAATTCCCCAGAATTGTTTTTCTTTTAAAATTTTCTTTAGTTATAATGAGCCATTTATTGGTCTAGATGATATCAGAATATTTTTAAAACATTCAGAGTTTTCATCAGAGTTTTAAATTAAATGAATGTAAATTTGAGTGGAGTTTCACAGGAGACTAACATCTTTGCAATATTATGTCATATTCTGGAACACAATATTCCATCCATTTCTTAATGGATTCTCTTATGTGCCTAATAACACTCAAAATATATGATTGAGGACAGAAAACTGGTTATATCTATATGACTTGATCTGTGAAAAACCCTGGAAAGAAATAATCTTTACATCCTTATTTCATGTTCTTTGGTACAAGTATGTACATATGTATATATGCGTGTAATATATGTGAACCGGGTTCAAGATAAAATCAAGGAGCCAGAGACGGTGCCAATTAGAATTTAAGAGCCTTTATTAGCCAGCTGGCAACTGGACAGCAGGACCCACACAGGGAACCACTGTGCAGTGCTGAGTAAAGGGAGAGCTAGGTATTTATGTACTATACCCATATGCCCGGTGACAATGGTTACAATTAAACAGGCATCTATGACATCCTGGTTGTCATCCCCATTGACAGTGGTTGTAATTACACATACATCTATAACATCCTGGTTGGCATACCTCCTGGGACACAGTGCACTGAACAGACCTGAGAATACAGAACTGAGCTACATTCTCAAGGGGGAGTAGCCTCACAAGCAAGGGAGTGGGGAGGTATAGACAGGATTCAGAAGTTTTTCTTTTATGTCAGCCTACAACAATATGTAGTACATATAACAAGGGTTGTGGTTGCAAAGTATCATTAGTATTTGGATTGTGTTGCCTTTAGCATTTTATTTTTTAAATATTTCTTGGTAGCATTATAAAAACTGATTTGGGTACAATTTATATTCAGACCCTTGTCAGAAACATTAGCTTACATGAACTACCATTGAGTAGTGCTATATGGTGTGATCATGGGTATTGAACTGATTTAGATTAAAATTCCCTCCATGTTATTTTTTATGTAACCTGGGGCAATTGAGTTAACTTTTGGGGACATAAAAGGTGAAATAGCTTAAAGCTCAAAGTGGCTGCCACTTAACAGTCTAGAATGACATTTAGATTAGATTAGAGGCAGCACCTCTTATCAAGAGATTACATATGTGAAATTCTGAGAAACAAAGAACACTATCCTTTCACTTTACTCTTTCTTGTTAATAAAACATTCTTAAATTCTTTGATAAACTTTTGTCAATTTATACTTTTTCCATGGTTCTGGCAATCAAGTTGTATTATTCTTTCACCATACTTCTAGATTAAATGTACTAACATTTTGATGAGTACTTTGTGCATTCTACTTGTAAGATTTTGTTAGCAATTTATTCTTCTTTCATATATACTGTGTTTGAGATATTGAAAGCAATAGAACACACATTTTAATTTTAAAAATATCCAGATATATCCTAAGTTATATGAAACACTCGTGTGGGTCTGTATTTCTTTGGTACTGTTTTGTTTATAGAAATATAGTCAATCTTTATAATTTTCACACACATGTGTAGATTTCTTAAATCTAGTGTCTTGGTTACTTTTTTCTCGTTGTTGAGATAAAATACCTGATGCCCAAAATGAAAGAACAAAAGGTTTATTTCTTACAGTTTTGAAGATTTTAGTCCATACTCAGTGGGCTCCAAGGCAGGGTGGCATGGCTGAGGGGCAGCCATTCGTGGAAACCCACAAGCAACAAGAGTGGAAAAGCAAAAAGAGGGGGGTCCAAACATTTCTTCTTACCTCCCTTATATTGTATGCTGTCCCATTTCCTGGGTGGGTGCAGCACTCACACCCCTAAACCCAGTGCTAGACAACTAACAAATCACAACTGTTAGGAGTCTGGCAACTCTTGGAGATGGACTAAATGTCTTTTGTATAAAGGATGTACGTGACTCATTGGGGGACTGGGAGTGAAATATTATGGTTTGTGTCTAGGTGGCCTCCCAAGCCTCATGCAGTCACAGAGACAGCTGAATTTAGCTTTGTGATTGGTTCATTGTCTAGCACTGGAGTTAGGGGGATGAGTGCTGTACCCACTGAGGAGCAGAGCCCACATACAATATAAGGGAGGGAAGAAGGCCCATTTTTTCCCTTTTCCTACCTTTTTGCTCATGTTGTTTGCAGCCACCATGAATGGCTGCCCCTCAGTCACACCACCCTGCCTTGGAGCCAACTGAGTATGGACTAAAACCTTTAAAACGGTAAGAAATAAAAACTTTCTTCCTTCATATTGGGTGTCAGGTATTTTGTCTCAACATTGAGAAAAGTACCTGAGACATCTAGTTTAGTAATTTTAATACCTGAAACCTCTTTATTATGAAGTCTGAATTCTGGGAATGGGCTACTCTTCATATCGAATCAGTATTGTCTCCTTGCTTCTTCTTCATATATTTGCTACTTGCCTAATGATTATTGCACTTTTCACCATAATTGGTGGTTATGATATTACTACCTTTGCTTTGATGTTGGTCCAATGTTATTAGCTTTGGCCATTCAGGTAAAAATGAAATTGATTGAAGAAAACAAGAGACATTATGGTAGCCATTGTTGATTTCCAATTGTCTGGTTTTGAAGGTCTATAATGCTTTCATTCTTTTGTTTGGATTGGTTTTATACTATTTTGTTTTGTTTGAATTTATTGTGTGTGAAGGTATGAATAACTATTTCCAAGAAAATAAGAATCACTATGGTAGCCACTGCTAATTTCCCGTGGACTTGTTTTGAAGTCCTGCATTGCTTGCATTGTTCTATTCTGATCTGCTTCATTCTGTTTTCTTTTGTTTTATTCTCTTTACAGTAAAAAAAAATGAAATTGATTCATGGGATCCAAGAAGAAATTCAGAAAAGGTAGCACACAATTTGCCCCCTGTGACCTTGTCTGCAGTAGTTTACAGGTGTCTGAAATGAATTTACTAGTATGAAATGAAATATTTCTATCATTCTGGGTCCTTGTGTGAAAATGTCACGGAAAATCAGTAATATATGCATGCTGATATAAAATGTATTTTAATGTAAGAAATAAATTCTGACTAATATGATTACTTAATATCAATAGGAAATTGAACAAACAATAATAAAAAATAGCCCCATTCCTGTAATCATAGACATTGGCTTCTGTCTTGGTTACTTTTCTTTGTTGCTGAGACAAACACCTGACACCCAAAATTAGGGAAGAAAAGGTTTATTTAGCTTACAGTTTCTGGAGATTTCAGTCCATAATCAGCTGGCTCCAAGGCAGGGTGGCATGGCACTGGGGCAAGATTTCAAGGCAGCAGCCAGAGCAAAAGAGGGCAAAACACAAGCCTCTTCTCCTCTTTTATATTGTACACTGGTCACCTCCCCCCATCACCTTCAGGAGGGGTCTAACACGCACAAAATGTCCTTGCCTTCCTTTGTACAGGATGAAGATATTTACAAAGTAAGAGCCCTGGCTCCCTGCTGAGTCTCTCAGTTAAACTTCTCAACTTCTCAAGTTGACACAATGTATCAACCATAGCAGCTTCTTACCACTAAAAATATACACTATCTTTCTGAGACAGTAATTCATGTATAAAACATATCTTTCAAAAATCACATTATCAGATTAACATGTTCTACAATGAATTTGTTTAAGTTATTAATGCCAAGATACTCTGCGATTACTTAAGAAAGCATATCTAGTATATGTATTCTCTAATCTTGACATACCATTTTGACTTTGAAGAATATTTGAAATGAATTAAACACATAATATGTGTTTGGATTTCATAAAGATTTGAGGAACAGTCATTCCAAAATAGATATGTGACATGAAGTAAAAAGATGCATTTTACCAAAAGAATTCAGATAATGGGACAAATTTTTTTTTTTTTTTTTTTTTTTTTTTTTGCGGCACCGGGGATTGAACTCACAACCTTGCACTTGCCGGGCAGGTGCTTAGACCGCTGAGCTAGATCCCCAGCCCAAATTTTTTTGAAAAGAATAATTTGACACATAGATAAATAAGTAGAAGCCATCGGTATAATTTATAAATATATAATAATGTTATATGATAAATATATAATAATGTTACATATAATTTACTATTTATAAATTAATATTATTATTGATAATAGGTGGAAGTACAGAAAGCCATATACCATAAATAAATATTTATTTCAATCAATGAAGCAAAAGGTCTTGTTAAGCATAAGTACTTAGAAAGAAGTATAAATGCAAATTTTATTCATATGTATAGTTGTATACTAAAAGATCTGATAGTCCTCAAATAACAAACATGCAATACAGAAGAACTAGTTGAGAAAGTATGTCTATAACTGAGAACTTATTTCTAAAATATCAGTTATATAAATTATTTTCAAAAATTAATGAGAGAATAAAGTTTTGGACATATGTGGAGTTCCTTGTGATACTCGATGCATTGATGTCTGCTCGGGTTGAATTCAGAAGCAGAAGACTGCTGACTCCAAGGAGCTGAAATGTCCTGAAGATGGGTTGTTTTGCCTGCTCAAGCAGAGATGGACCTTATGGGGAAAAATAAGGAAACTCCCTTGGGAATGATCAATTAAAAGTTATGTATTCAGCCAAACTGGCACCATGTTTTGCTTGCTTGCCTTCCTACCTAAAACAAACATCTGTGCTCACCTCAGCAAAACTCTATTCCTTTGTTGTTTCTCAATAAATCTGAAGGACTGAGTCAGTTTGGGGCTTTCCTCCATTCCTGTAAAGTACTGTGGCCCATAGATGAAGATACTCTTTGTTTCTCCTGTCTTCATTTGTCTCTCTAACTGGGTGTGGGGGCTCAAACCTGGCAGACATAGAATGAGAATAGGAAATATGGAAATTATAAGAATGGTCAAAGCGCATGATGAATGTTGCTGCCAAATGCCATCCAATGGAAAGGCATGTATCTCCAACATGATAAGCAGCATGCCAGACTTTAGTAGCCATTTGTGACAAGTTTCAACCATGGAGCTATTTAAAATCTGTTTAACAAAAGATTTGATCTTGAGGCGAGTGAGTACAAAATTTGTTCCATACATTTTGAATGTTGAACAAAAGCAACATTTGTATATTTCTATGGAGTTGTAAGACTGTGTTCCTTCAGATTTCATTTTATAAAACAAGTCATCATAGGAGATGAAACTGGTGATTCTTGTCCTGAGGTCAAATTTCAGATTTCTAAATATGAATCGCTCAGTTTTCCTTATTTGAAAAGCTGTGTTAATCAATATGTCACATCAAGGAGGTGTTAGTTGTATTTTTCGACCTTAATGGAATTATGTGAGCTGAACTTCTACCCAGGAACACTACAATAAGCTCTGATATTATAAGGCTTATTAGAGCATTCAAGAAATGATGTACATAAAAAGTAAGCTAAGAAATGGGCAAATGGTTTCACCCTCTGTGTCACACATCACTTCTGGTAGATCATTTTCTGTTAAAAAAAATTATAGTATGTCCTCATCTACTTTATTCACAGGATCTGACACTGCTGTGACTTCTGGCTCTTTCCCAAAGTCAAAATGACCATGAAAGGTAAATGTTTTGAATGGATTTGGGATTTCCAGGCAGCCTTGGCAGAACAACTAAAAACAAAAAGGACTTTCAGAACTGCTTCAGAAATTCACAAGAACAATGTGGTAAGTGTTTTCAAAGCCAGAGTAAGTGTTCTGAGAGGGATTAACAACATTGTAACTTTTACTGTAATTTTGTAAATCTAAAAATTCATCATAGTTTTTATCACAATGGATAACACATCATCTAACATTGCTAAATAAAAATCAAGAAAGTAAATTTTTATAATGAATAATTTTAGATGTAAATTGAACGGGACACTATTATGGTTTAGTACCTATCATGTGTTCAGAGTTGAGGATTTCATAAGATAATTGGACCCATAGCTAAATATACTGTTTGTAGGTAGGGGTTGGTTGAAGGAGATGGGTCACTGGAGATGACCTAGAAGAAATATTCTTGTCCCTGAACTTTCTCTCCATCTTTATCTCTCTGTCTCTCTGACTTTTTCTCTCTTTACAGGCTGCCCTCTGCTCAGCAGCTTTCTTTCAAATTTTCACCATCCTAGTCATCATCCTATTTCTGCCTTGGAACTAGACAACTATGGATAAATCTTCACATGACAAAAAATCTTATTCTTAAAAATAAAAAAATAAAATCTTCAGCCTATGTACACTGTTTCACTCAGTTACACTTCTTAGGATTCTACTTTTGGTAAGTAATTTGAGGTATTCTCAAATTATAGTAATTGTTATATTTAAATTGTCTAAGAAGTTGATTTACATATAACTTCCATGTAAAAATCAGAGGTATCCAAATCGTTTTTCAGATATTCAAGCTGTAGGGTACTCTACACCAAATGGATGCCATCTATGCCAAAGAATTTCAAGATATCAACATATTTCCATGATATAAAGTTTGGTGAATGTCTTGGTTACTTTTCTTTTGTTGCTGACACAAAGTACCTGCTGCCCAACGTGAAGGAAGGAGAGGTTTATTTCTTACAGTTGTGGAGGTTTCAGTCCATCCTTAGCTGGTTCAAAGGCAGGGTAGTGTGGCTGAGGCACAGCCTGGCTGCAAGCAGCAAGAGCAAACAGGGCAAGACAGTGGCAAAAGAGAGACAGAAAACACGTCTTTTCCCCTCCCTTATATATTATGCAGTCTCCACCCCTGAATGGGTGCAACATTCACACCGCTAATCCAGTGCTAATCCCAGTGCTAGAAAATGAATCAATCACATATAATAGATTCTGCAGCCTCCATGACTGCATGAGGCCGGGGCGGCGGGGGGGGGGGGCACCAGACACAAACCATAACAGTAAAGAAACACAAAAAAGAAACAGGAAACAGTTTTTTCTCTCTCTTTGCTTCTCTCTCTCTCTCCCTCTCTCTCTATATATAATAATTTGATTAAGTTTTAAAAGTCAGATATAATTATATGACATATGTATATATAAACTAATATATGTTTAACAATATCATTTTTCAAAATTATCTTATGCTATGACTTTTCTTTTTAGGTCATAGGTATGCACTGTACTCAGATATCAGGCATCAATATTCAATTTTTTTGTTTTATATGCCCTAATGACTCAAAATTCACAAAACTGATGCTTATCAATAATTTCCCTCAAATTTTCAAATATGCATCAATGTTGAAAAGAGTTTAAAATGAAAATCTTAATATTCTCTATTATTTTACCACTAATATTTTATTAAACTTGTTTTATCTGTGTCTTGGTCACTTTTCTTCGTTGCTGAGACAAACACCTGACACCCAAAATTAGGCAAGAAAAGATTTATTTAGCTTACAGTTTCTGGAGATTTCAGTCCATGATCAGTTGACTCCAAGGCAAGGTAGCATGACACTGGGGCAATACTTCAAGGCAGTAGCCAGAGCAAAAAAGAGAGCAAAGGCCCAAGCCCCTTCTCCTCCCTTATATTATACACAGGCCACACCCCCTTCAGGGTGGGTGTAACACTCACAAAATATCCTTGCCCTCCTTTGCACAGGATGAGGATGTTTACAAAGTAAGAACCCTGGCTCCCTGCTGAGTCTCTCAGTTAAACTTCTCAAGTTGACACAATGTATTAACCATAAGAATCTGAAAACTACAAACATATGTTACACAATTGACCTTGCATTTAGATTTTTTTTATTAAATATATAGGTATATCTTATTCTAAATGCATTGTTCTATGTATCATTAGTGAAAAAAATTTATTTTAAGGTCTAAATCCAAGCTTTAAATTTAAGGTTAATCTCGGTAGACAGATTCAGAGTGTGGTGAATCATAACACTGAATTGCTAAGGGAACATATGGGAGGCTATAATACTTCATTGTCTGTGTTCTGTGAATGTTACTGAGGTAAATATAGTAGATCCAAAAAGGAAAGCAATAGAAAATCTGTGGCTTGTCCCTGGTCTTTATACAATCACAAGTTTCATGTTCTTTAGGCAAGGAGAATATTAATTCAGTAGAACCTCTAGAAATAAAAAATGCTGTGCATTCAGACCAGCTATCTATGCCAAGATAATCACTTGAGGTTCCTCTTTTCAAGGAAACATCTATGAGAGCATTCAAATATTTCAAGAGAGGTGAAGAATGACTGAAAGATGTATTAAGACCAAAAAATGTAAGGAAAAGGAAAGGCTTATAGACCAATGACCAGGGCTGGTGTGTAGACAAAGGATGGCTGTGAATCAGACACTCTATACTTACTGGTATATAGAATACATGTAACTCTAAATTATTTATTATTTATATGAAGAAAAAATAGTATGTGGAAATATGATATTGCTATAGATTAAATACGAAATCTCTTAAGAAATACAAAACTGGAAATTCTGTACAACTGACTAATTTTACTTTCTACTTTCAGGGAAAATTTCAAATGTAAGATTGAGTATAACATATATACATGTATCAGGCCTAACAGGCTTTCTCCCCAGAAAAATAGTCTAAAACTATATCATTGGCTGCATTATTAAAGTGCATTGCAGAAAGTTGCAAAAAAGAAATAATCTACTTGGATACAACACTGGTTAGAGATGTTTTAAATTATCTTTGTTTAAAGTTTCTCCTTTATCCCCCGAGCTTAATGACCTTTGTTTTCCCAAATCAGGTAATTTTGTTGCAGTTGTGTAGTGTAGTGGGTTGTTGAGTAATGTGTCCTTATCATGCTTGATTTAAAGCTCAGGGATCAGTGCTACCTAATGGACTATATTATTCATATAAAAAGGGAAACAGACTGTATGATAAAGATTTTTTTAGAGAAAATACAACAATGCTTATTCCTTGAGTGTTCTCAAGGTTAATGGGATAAACAAATGCATAGACAAGGATGGTGGAGGCTTGAACAATATAAATGTGCATATGTAAAGATATGTGATATCATTTTTGTCTTCAGGATCATGAAATCTCACCCACAATAGTATTGTTAGTTAATTTAAGACAAAGGATCACAGATAATGCTTATTTTCTTTTATGTTTGTTTTGTACTGTCAAATGACCTAAATTAATGCACTGACTTTTCAAACCTCAAAATGAATCATAAAAAATTAATTTATAAGATTTATATCCATTTAATTACTTTAATCTTCTTCAGTTTGATCACAAAAGTTCTTGATCAACAGTTTCAAAATAGACAATATTATATCAGTCAGAATCTCCACTGGTATGCTCCTGAAATAATTTTTTAGTGACTTATATAAACAAATATGTATTTCTTACTCAAACAATAATTCTACACATATCAGTCTCATTCTGTGCCAATTAATCTTTATTCTGATATACAGTCTTTACATAGGTTCATGCAAAGTCATTGTGAGAGAAAAATACATGGGAAATCATGGAATGGCTTAAAAGTTTCACCTAGAAGTGACGTATGGCATTATAACTCATACCTAATTGGATGGTCAACTAAACTATGAGATCTTCAGAACAGGGATACAATCTGGCATCAGAGAACATTGCAACACGAAGAAAAATTGAATATTTAGCCAAAAGTAGTGAAGCTATTAGAAACATAAAAACTTCAACTTGCAATGAGTATGCAAATTTCATATTTACTCAATCCCAAATTCCATATATATGAAATTTGACAACTACTTTCTGGTTAATGGTCTCAATATAAGGGGAGATTGAAGTATACGGTGAATGCTTACATTTTTATCACATTCATTAAACCAGGCATGGTGGTGCATGCCTGTACTCCCAGCACTCAGGAGGCTGAGGCAGAAGAATCACTGCAAGTTCAAGGACTACCTGGACAACAAAGTGAGTTCAAGGCCAACCTGAACTTCATAGCCATACTCTTTCTCACAAAGACAACCACCACCACCACCACAACAACAACAAACATTCATTAAGGTAAAATACATGGTATCCTAATTCCCCATCAATATATTGTCCTTAACTTTAAACATACTTATTCTATCATTCTTGTCACTTTCTGGAGAAGTTTTGGAAGTCCTCTTTCCTTAATGTCTTTCCAAGGCATGACCAAAACTATATTCAAAAAACAAACAAAAATCCCTTATATTTTCACCACTTTGGATGTGTTGATACTAGATGCAGCTGTACTTGTACTTCCAAATTTTCAGCCTGGCACCCTGACCTGTGTAAGAGAGCAAAATTTTTATCCAACAGTAGGCTGAGGGTTGATATATCACAGATTGTCCAAATAATGCCATTTGATCATTCTAGCCTTACTGATTTCTGTCAATTAAAATCTAATCCTTAAGAAGTTTCCTTTAGACCCAATTTTTCACATGTGCAAATACTTAGCAAATGAAAAACATAACAAAACTGTCTCAAAATTAAAAAAAAAACAGTATTAGGTTAGTTTTGATCTAACAGTGAATACGGAAGGATGAAGGCCTACCTGTGTCCCATGCTATGCTTTCATCATGTTACCATGTCAGTGAATTAAATCAAAATTTGTAGAAAGGTTGAGATCTAATGACACTTTCAGGTATAAAAGAGAAACTATGCCTATAAATCATGTCTTAGTCATTTTCCTCATTGCTGGAACAAAATACCCAACACCCACAATTTAAACTAAGAGAGGTTTATTTGGGCTCACGGTTGCAATTCACAGTCAAGTAGACCTAAGGTAGAAGGTCATGGCAGAAAGGTGAATCAGAGGAAGAGCTGTTCACTTCATCCCAGCTAGAAAGCAAAAGGCAAAGGGAGGTCCCTGAGAGAGAGATGTACCCTTCTAGGTCATGCCCCTGGAGACCTGCCTCTTCTAACCTGACCCCACCTTCTAACACTAAGACATGATAGCATGCACATAATACAGTCTTCATCCAAACACATGAGGCTTTGAGGGTTGTTTTAGATGTACACCATGACAGATGGGAAGGATGAAACTAGGAAGAAAAGAAGCATGTTCCAGAATCCATTTGGAGAGTATTAAGCCTATGAAATTATGCAACCTATGAAGCAAATGTTGTCTTCTTTCAGTAGTAAGTTAGTTGTGAGTTTTCTGGCTATCTGCAAACAATAGTCCCAGTTGATTCAGAGCTATTTAGAGTAACACAGATGCTTGCTTGGTTGGGTTTGGATGTTTCTACAGATGCTAATTTGCCATAATTGCCAGGCTTGGGTCTTTTTCATCTTGGCAAAGGTACAGCAGAGTTGGCTCCAGAGAAAGAAAACAAAACAATTTGTTAATGTTGATCCTGGAAGTAAGACAATACAAATAGGATTCCAATGCCTTAAAAGAAGCCAGTATCAATATCATAGCATGCTAGAAGGTGGAAGTAGTGAGGACTAAAATCGGTATTGTTTGAAAACTAATAGGAAATGATCTTCCAGGAAGTTCTCAAGACAAAGTTCTGGCTCCAGGAATCATAAGGAATTCAGGAAAGAATAAGTTAAGTTTTCAATCAAAAATTTTGTCAATATATGCCTATGTTTTAATTACTAGGATATCACTTTTATTCATGGAAAGTGATAAGAATGATGACCTCATGTCTAGACTTAAGCTTTTAACTTTGCTTTTGTTCTCAGGGTTCTAATGTAGTGCAAAAAGCAATCAATCACATGCCAAAACTGCCTGAATAACCACCTCTGAGACTTTCTAAAATTTGAAGATATTTTTATGAGACTATTACTTCTATAAAATCCTTTCATCAAGACACAGAGCTGGTTCAGGGTGTCTGCCTTCTATTTAATAATCTATATAAAACTATTGAAAAGACAAGCTTTTAACTTCAAAGAATTTTCAAATCAAATATGTATTCTTTATCTTTAAGCATATGTTTTCTAAAAATCTTCCCGGTTTATCTTCATATCCTCTATAAAATCCAAATGTGAAAAAAAATCATATGTTATGCCAGAATCAATATGTAAAGAATAAGCAACATTTTACTAGTATAAAAAGATATATTATCCAGAATTATTTTCTGTTAACCAGTGCTTAAATGTTTTTGACTACTCATTAAAATAATTTAAAGTGGATTATGCTACTCACGTGGCAGAAAACTAGTCAAAGCAGAATTGAATAAATATACATTGTAAAGTTAACATATAATACAGTAAAAACTGGTCTTTGTGACAAGGAAAAGTAGAAAAATATCTGAACTCATATTTGTAAATCAATAATAAATGCCTACCTAGCTCCTATTCATGATTGAATGTTGAATATAATGTTTCAGTCAGTAATACAAAGTATACTTTCCATTTCTGATGGCTTGGGTCTCATGAAAAGGTGAGAAAAGGGAATGAAAAACAAATAACATTTTTATTATCCAAGAATGTTCATCTTATTAGTATTAAGAAAAATTATTAAAGATAATCCAAAATACTTTGTTTAAAAAAATCATACAGACTATTTTCTGGGACACCAGAGAAACCAAATTATACAGATGGTCATGCAGCTGTGTTATAAGACCATGTTCAGACTCTTTCAGACTTCCTCATGAAAAAATTAGATGATGAAGCTCAGGAGTTTCCTGGAATTTAAAATTTATTTCATGAAGGCTTTCAAATTGTGAAAACAAAGCTAGTGAAATAATTATATTGCATCAGGAACTAAGGTGAAGGATTACTTGTATAGTTTAAAAATGTCAGCAATAATTAGGCTGCTAAGTCACAAATTTAAAATTGGTTTCAGATCTTTGCTAAATTTCATAAATTTTTATACTCAGTACATTCAATTTTCACTTTATTATGACGAAAACCAAAATCAATTTATTTTAAATTATGTTAACTGGTAAGTTTTAGAGCTGTCATTTTCAAATTAAGTACATCTTATGTTTAACTGATGAATTAAAATGTACACAGTTTTCTAATTTAGAGTATCTCATATTATTTAAACCACTCTTTTTTTAGTCTACAAGAGGAAAAGATAGAAAGGAAATATACATCAGGAATATTTTATTATTTATTTACTTACTTATTTTTAATCCACTGATTCGAATTTTATTGAAAACAATTCTCAGGGAGATCTTAATGCTCTGTCTTTGGCTTTCAAGTTCAAGAGTTCGATTTTTTTTCTTCTTGATAAGATAATGACAATTACAATAATGCCTCTACATACACATACTCATATGAATACTATTTATAATTTTCCCCTTGGCTTACAAAACTTGTTTTTAAGAATTATGAAACAGAATAAAAATAATTTCAGGGCACTTTCAAGTGCGTTCCCTCCCCCAAAATATATGTATGTATGTGTATGTAACTTAATACCTTTACCAGCACTGAATACTGGTTTAATTTCTATAGCAATATGTACTGTTTCAAACCAGTGATTCTGAAATGAGTGATATTGCTACTTTCCCAAGAAATAGTTGACAATATCTGAATACATTTTTGATAGTCACAACAAGAGAGGGGAGAGTGTCCTTGGAATCTAGTGGGTAAAGAACAGAGATGTTGCTAAATATCGCAAAACGTAGAAGATAGTCGGCATCACAAGGAATTACCTGGCCTGTGATGCCAGTGGAGCAGAAGTTCAGCAAATCTGTGTTAAACTATGAGCACCAGTCTACACTCCCACCAATAGTGCAAAAATGTTCTTTTTTCCACACAGCTCCTCCAGCATTTGTTATTGGTTGGTTTCTTGATGATAGCCATTCTTTCTGGAGTGAGATGAAATATCGGCATTGTTTTAATTTGCATGTCTCAAATGGCGAATGATAGCAAACATTTTTTGTGTATTTATTTGCACTTGCATTTCTTCATCTGAGAAGTGTGTATTCATCTCACATGCTCTTTTTTGGATTGGGTTTTTAAATTTTCCTATGATTTTTATTCAA
>RJWT010025318.1:0-16189 GCA_004365215.1 Cuniculus paca | reverse complement strand
TCTAAAATTGAAAACTAGACAAGGATGTCCATTATCACCACTCTTATTCAGTATAATTCTGGAAACATTAGCCAGAGTAACAAGACATGAAAAAAACAAAAGGAATAAGAATAGGAAAGGAAAAAGTTAAATTATCATTTTTGTGGATGACGTGATACTCTACATAGAAGATCCCAAAAATTCCACCAAAAAACTTCTGGATTTAATAACCAAATTTTGTCATGTGACTGGATAATAAAATCAGCATGCAAAAATCAATAGCATTCCTGTACGCAAATAACAAACCCACTGAGAGAGAAGCTATAGAAACCATACCTTTCACAATAGCATAAAAAAAATGAAATAGTTAAGAATCCATCTAACAAAGGACATGAAAGAGCTTTACATTGAAAACTATAGTACTCAGTCAGGCATAGTGGCTCAAGTCCATAATCCCAGCACTCAGGAGGCTGAGACAGGCAAATCGTTGTGAGTTTGAGACCAACCTGCACTACAAAGTGAGCTCAAGGCCAGCCTGAACAGCATAGTGAGACCCTGTCTCAAAAAGACAAGGCCTGGGGATTTAGCTCAGTGGCCTAAGCTCCAGCCTGGTGACAGAAAGATGTCCCCTGTTCGTGGGTAGGCAGAGCCAACATAGTAAGAAGTTCATACTCCCAAATATGTTATACAGATTTGATGCAATGTCGATTACCAATAGGACACCTCATAGAATCAGAGAAAACATTCCTAAATTCATTTGGAACCAGAAGAGACCTAGAATAGCAAAAATAATTCTGGGCAACAAAGGCAAGGGAGGGGGCATCACAATATTTGACTTGAAATTATACTACCAAGCTACAGTGATTAAAAACAGCATGGTACTGACAAAAAAAAAAAGGCAGACTCAAGAATCAATGGAACAGACTACAAGGTGCACAAACAACACCAATCACACTCAGCCACCTTATCTTTGACAAAGGGACCAAACACGATCACTGGAAGAAAGACAGCTTCTTTAACCAATGGTGCTGGGAAAACTGGCTTTTCACATGCCAAGGGCTAAAAAGCTAGACCCATGTCTTTCCCCATGCACTAAACTAAAACCTAAATGGATCAACAATCTATAATTAAAACAGAAACACTAAATCTACTGGAAGATAGACTAGGTAGAACTCTTGAAGACTTAGGCGTAGGCAAAGACTTTGCGAACAAAACCCCAATCACACAGGAAAATCACAAATAATCTGCAACTTATCTTATTAAAAAGCAAATTTTACAGAGCAAAAGAAACCATCAACAGAGTGAAGAGGCAGCCCACAGAGTGGGGAGAAAATTTTGCCAACTGTTCCTCATACAAAAGACTAACACCTAAACTATATAAAGAACTCAGAAAAAATCAGACCCCCCAGACTGAAAGACCCAATTCCAAAACGAGTGTCTGAAATGAATATGCACTTCTCAGGTGAAGTAACAATGGCAAATAAATATATGAAAAAATATTCAACATCACTGGTCATTTGAAAGATGCAAATTAAAACAAGACTGAGATTCCATCACACTCCAGATAGAACGTCTATTATCAAGAAATTAACCAATAACAAATGCTGGTGGGGCTGTGGGAAAATAGGAACCCTGGTCCGCCGTTGGTGGGAGCATAGACTGGGTTCAACCACCATGGAAATCAGGGTAGAGATTCCTCAAAAAACTAAAACTAGAGGTTCCATCTGATCTAGCTATTCTGTTTCTTGGTATCATCTCAAAGGAATTGAAACATCATACTACAGTGATATATACACACCCATGTTTATAGTAGTATAGTTTGTAATTGTTAAAAAGAGCCCAAATGCCCATCAACCAGTGATTGGATAAAGAAGATGTGATTCTATTGCACAATAAAGAAAGATAAACCATAAAGATAAGCCATAAAAATAAACCATAAAGAAAAATAAACCTGAGACATTTTTTGGTAAATGGGTGCACCTTGAGGTCCTACTGTTAACTGAAATAAATCAGACACACATGCTTAGCTATTGCGTGGTTTCTCTGGTGTGAGAAACCAAAAGGGTAAATATGGACCAAAATAGATATTGTGAAATAGGAAGATAATAGATATTATGAAGTAGGAAGAAAATGTTCAACTGGCAAGAGGAACTAGGCAGAGGAGAGGGCAAAAGGAAGGAAGGTAAAAGGAAAAAGAAGAATAGAAGGAAAAAATGAAAATAAACTTTGGTGAAGAAGGAGGGAAAGAGTGCTTGAAGATAGGGGAGGGGATTGGGAAAAAAAAGCGAAATATCCTATGTACAGGTACTAACTCCCTATGATGAATGTTATCAATGTGTATATCTAAAATGTACCAATAAAATTAATTTTAAAAAATGAATAAATGGAACAATTTTGGTAATATAATTCATCATAGACACAAAATAAATTTTGATATTCAAATATAGTGTGATACATATTAATATATAATTATATAATACATTATATAATATACATTATATACACTATATGATATATATAATTCATTCTATTAGAAGTTATAGTCATTCCTCCTTATCTGTGAAGGATTGATTGCAGGATGCGCTTAGATACTGAAATCCTAAAATGCTCAAGTCCCTGACATAAAATAGTGTAGTAGTTCCATATAAAGCATATATCCTCCAGTATGATTTAAATCATCTCTATATTACTTATAAGACCTCATACATGGTAAATTCTATGTAAATCATTGTTGTACTGTAGTGCCTGGAGAATACTAAAAAAAAATTGTGCATGTTCAGTACTAAGGCAAATTTTTGGGCAAATATTTTCAGTCCAAGTTTGGTTGAATCCATGGATATGAAACCCATGAATACTTAGGGCTGACAACATAGTAGTCACCATTATAGCTATCTTTATAAATTAAAAGATAAGAAATAAATTCATCACCAGCACATACATCACAGTTATTTAAACTTATGTAAGAAGCCCTTAGTTGCATTTTACTGAATAATATCTCAGTTCTCGGGATAAAATTTGAGACAGCAACAGAAAGAGCAACTTTTACTTAAAAAGCAGTTATATTATTAGAGCTGTCATGGTATAAAAATTATTCTCATGTTGTTAAGCTGTTGGAAATAGTCCAAGTTTTGCAAAGTATTTCAAGTTATCATCACTTTAAACTCAATTGCAAACTTTCCATGTGCTATTGTTAGGTTGATACGATAGACAAATTAATAAAATTCCTCTTCCCTTAAACCCTAGACCACAAATCATTTGTAACCTGCAACATTGCTAATAGGAGTGGATGGGCATGAATGGACCACCAAAAGATTCTCTGATTCCATGATCATCTGCAAAGATAAAACATCAATTGCACTGTATTTCTTGCTTATTCAGGTCAATAGCTAACATTACCAAAATGTCAAACTGCAGCTGGGCGTGGTAGCGCACTCCTGTAATCCCAGCACTTTGGAGGATGAGGCAGGAGGATCATTTGCAAATTGGAGACCAGCCTGGGCTATAAAGTGAGCCCAAAGCCAGCATGAACTGCAAAATGAGACCCTGTCTCAAAAAAAGACAAAATGTCAAACTGCATAGAGATTAAGCCCATAGCAGCATCTGATAAATATAAAAGCACAGCTACTAGAGGATATTGGAAGAGGGGGCAGAAAACATATGTCAGATGTATTCTATAGAATATAAGATGTAACTGGTGGGCTAGAAGAAGAGAATTAGAAAAAATGATATCCACTAAGTTTATTTTTGTGATCTAGCCCAAGGGCCACAAATTTAGATACTCTCAGTAGACAGACATAACACACTGGCAGAGAGACATGAAGACTGAGAGAATTAATTTTAGTTCTAATTTTAAAATAGACAGTTTTTATTTAATTTTAAAAGTGTTTAGTTTAAAAAGCTCTTAAGTTTTAATTTCAGTGGCATCACACTGTTACATGACTGTCACCACCAACCATCTCCAGAACTTTTAAATTTCTGAAACTGAAACTCTGTGCCCATGAAACAATAATCCCTGGTAACCTTTGTCCTCGAGCCCCTTCTGAATATCACTCTACTTTGTCTCTATGTATTTGAATGTTTGAGGTATTTTATGAAAGTAAAGTCATACAATATTTGTTTTTTGTGTCAAGTTTCATCCATGTTGTAACCTGTGTCAGAATTTCTTTACATTTTAAAAATGTATATTTTTATTTTAAACCGCTATATAAAAAAGTATACATATTTATGGAACATTATGTGATGTTTAGATATGTGTATACATTCTGTAATGTTCAAATTAGGACAAACATCTGTCTTCTCAATATTTATCATTTCTTTACCGTAAAAACACTCGAAATCCTTTCCTTTTTTTTTTTTTTCAGCACGGAGGATTGAACTTGTGACTTCTCGCTTGCCAGGCACTTCCACTGAGCTAAATCCCCAGCCCTTGTCTTTTTGAGACACAGCCTCACTATGCCGTTCAGACTGGCCTTGAGCTCACTTTGTAGCCCAGGGTGGTCTAGAACTTGCAATGATCCTCCTGTCTCAGCCTCCCAAGTGTTGGGATTTCAGGCATGCGCCAGCAGGCCCCACCCAAAATCTTTTCTAACTTTTAAATATATATATATATATATATATATATATATATATATATATAGTTCATTACCATTAGCTATACTCATCATATTGTGCAGCTGAACATTAGAAATTCTTTTTCCTGTTTAACTATGATCTGGTACTCATTGATCAGCCTTTCTGTTGCAAATATTTTCTTCCATTCTGTAAGTTATTTCTTAACTCTATTGTTTGCTTTGCTGTGTAGAAAATTTTTTATTTTGATACCATTTGTATGTTTTTGCTTTTGTTTCTTGTGTGTTGGGGAACTCATCCAAATAAGCCTTGCTCATTCCAACATCCAGAAGCATTTCCTCTATGTTTTCTTCTATTAGTGTCATATTTTCATGTCCTATGTTTACATTTTTAATCCATGTTGAGTTGATTTTTGTAACCTAGTGAGAGATAAGGGTCTAATTTCATTCTACAAGTGGATATCCAATTTCTTCAGCACCATTTTTTAGAAGGACTGTTCTCTTCCCAGTGGATGATTTTGCACATTTAGCAAAGATCAGTTTGTTGTAGATTCACGGGTTTCCTTTAAGACTCATTCTGTTCATTTGGTCTATGTGTCTGTTTTGATGATAATATCATCGTGCATTTGTTACTGCGGTATTGTAGTACATTGTAAAGTCAGTGTAATGTCTCTGCTCTGTTATTTTAGCTCAAGATTTGACCATTCTTGTAGGTGTGTGTATGTATGTGTATGTTGCCATGAGCCATGCGGCTCTTGAGGTTCCTGGGGTGAAGGACTGTGAGAGGATGAGAAAATAGAGACAAAGCTGGGGTCAGGTGGAGCCCTTACTCTCCTGATGGGAGGAAAGGAACTGCCTCCTCACTGTAGGGGCCTTTATTTATACCTTTTAGCAACTTAATGTCACATGATACCCCTGTTGTCCTAGCAACCCATGCTCAGAGCGACTTAGGAGTTTTCTAGGCTGAAGCAGCTTCTTCACGTGGCTTTCCCTGGGTGCTCTTTGTCCTTGGGATGGTCATGTTCCAGCCCTACACGTGTGGTCAACTTCCAGCTTCAATGGCTCCCAACAGTGTGTGTATGTGTGACTTTACACAGATTTTAGGATTGTTTTTTCTCATTCTGTGAAAGTATCATTGCATTAAATCTGTAGATTACTTTGGGTAGTAATGACAATTTAACAATACTATTTTTTTTCAATCCACAAATATGATATAGCTCTCCATTTCTTTCAGTACTCTTTAATTTCTTTTATCAATATTTTGTAATTTCCTGGTAAAGATCTTTTGCTTGTTCAGTTAAATTTATTACTGAAGGTTTTATTTTGCTTTTGATTTTTAGCAACAGGAGGTAAGAATCATTTCTTGATTCTTCTTTCAGATAACTTGTTACTGGTGTGTAGCAACACTACTGGTTCTTCAATGTTTATTTTATATCCTGCAACTTTGTTGAATTCATTTATTAGTTCTTACATATAGCTTTTCTGTGGATTCTGTGATTTTCTATGTTTAAGATCATATCACTGTAAACAGTGACAATTTGACTTTGTTTTGTCCAATTTGGCTGCCCCCATTTGTTTCTCTCATCTAAGTGTTCTGCCTAAAACCTCTGGTACTGTATTGGGTGAAAGATATATATGTGTGTTCATGTGGGGTGTGTGTGTGTGTGTGTGTGTGTATAGACAACCTCATCTTACAGATCTTAGAGAGAAAGCCTTTAGCTTTTCACCATCCAATTTGATGTCTTCTGTTGGTTTGTCATATATAGCCTTTATTATGTTGAAGTATTTTCCTTCTACATCTACTTCGCTCTAAGTTTTGTTTTTATAAAAGGATATTGAATTATATAAGCTGTTTTTCCACCTATTTAAATAACCACATGGCTTTTGTCTTTCGTTTTCTTTTTTTTGATGGATGTATCACGTTTACTGATTTGCCTATGATGAACCATCCTTGAATCCCTGAGATGAATTCCACTGGATCATGGGGAATAATCTTTTCAGTGTGCTGTAGGACTTGATTTACTACAATTACGTTGTGGAGAATTTGCTCTGGGTGTGAAAGTTTGTGAAAGAGGTTTATATCTTCTTACCAACTCCTCAGGAGACTCACACAGGAGATACCTTGCCTTCTGAGAGGCCCAGCTATTCTCCTTGGCCTGAATCAATGGAATTTCCTCTCATGTTTCTGCTTTCTCTGTATCAGGACACTGATGCCTGATACACACAAGTGATGACACATCCTTGCTAGAGTCTGGTCCCTCATTGCTTGTCATCCGGTCATTTCTGTTGAACAGACTTCTCCATTCTTGTGCTGTCTTTAGAGAAGAGATGGCTACTCTCAAACACCTAGACTTTCTGCTGCTTCACAAGTACACAATTTCCCTAGGACAGGAGGTGGCAGGAAAATCAACAGTGATGACTGCCTCAGAGCATGTCTAAATTATTTCAGCTGTTGCCTCCCAAGTTTTTATCAGTTCTATAACCTTTTCCGTCTCCTGGGCAGATAAGGAAATGTTTAAGCTGAAGACAAAATGTCCAGACAAGATGTGGGCTTTTGGCTAGTTAAATCTCCAACCTAATCACGAAGGGCTTTCTGCTCCTGCTCAGTCTCCTGCAGCTTTTCGTTGCTGTTGTTGTTGAGAACTATTTTGTGGCCCATTCTAGAGAAAGCCAGAAGAGAGGCACCCTAAGCATTGACAACTCCGGCACAGAGTTGTAACACTGTCGCCTGGACAGAAGTGGTGCAATGGGGACAGTGAGTAGAGGAAGGTAAGAGTTTTAGTATGAAAAACATTCATCCTGGCTGGAACTTAGGTGACGATACCTAGAAACCATGGTAATTCACTAAAATCAACCTGTTAGAAAACATCTGTAACTTGCAGGATCTCTCCTTCCTCTGAGCCAAATTTTCAACTTGTCATTATGTTTGCACTTTGTAAATCAAAGGTCAGCCTACTGAATCTTTCAGGCTTTGTTTGGAGGTATCAGTCAAATTTCCAAGTTGAGTACCTATCTTTTACCAAGTGTTAGAAGCAAACACTCCAACTGCGTTTCTCCTCCTTGTCTCACTCTTAACATGTGCCTCTTCTACCTGATTCTCTTCCACAGTTCATCTAGGAGCTCTATGAAAACGCAGTTCATGTTACTTGTGCTTTAATTAGAGTCAAGACCTTTGGAGGAAAGACAGTAACTAAGCAGCTATGAGAAGTGGGAAAGGTACCAGGGTTGACCAATTGGTTACAACAAAAAGCAAACAAATAATAAAATAATGACAATAATCCATAATACATACAAGTGAGTTCACCAGGTATGTTTGCCATTTTTTATGATATGTTTAGGAAAAAACATTAAGTATGATCGTTTGGTTTCTGTTTTATAAGTAGAAAATCAAATATGTATAAATGATTTTTCCTCAGGTTACACTGTTAAAAAAAAAGTGAGCAAAGCCAGGCATGGTGGCTCACGCTTGTAATCCCAGCACTCAGGAGGCTGAGACAGGAGGATCGTTGCGAGTTTGAGACCAGCCTGGGCTACAAAGTGAGCTCAAGGCCAGCCTGAATGGCATAGTAAGACCCTGTCTCAAAAAGACAAGGGCCAGGGATCTAGTTCAGCAGCCTAAGCACCTGCCTGGCAAGTGCATGGTCATGAGTTCAATCCCCTGTGCTGCAAAAAAAAAGGGAGCAATATATTAGATTTTTTTTGGAAGCATGCAGAGCGTAGACAAACTCTTCATGGATATTGTCTTCTGACTTCTATATCAGGTCAAACTAAAAACATTATGACTCTTGTATTCACCTCAGTGCTTACATTAAGGTTTAAATGGAGCTGGTGTTTGAACAAGCTAATTGCTGATCATGCTGCATACAGGCTTATGACTCAGTTTCAAAAATCTTATCTACTTGTAGCAATCAGTTGGTTTCCCTGAAACATTCTATTACTGCCTACTAGTCAGTAGTCTGCATCATTTTCTTCTGTTTGTTTGTTTGCTTGCTTCAAGAGATAGGAAAAAAAAAAAAAGCTAGTGTTTTAGGTTGGATTTTTATCTGCTCATCTACATACAGATTGTTGATTAATCTGAAAGTTCTTTGTGTTATTCAACTAGAGATTAGAGATCTTTTTGAACACCCATTCCCTTCCAACTTCCTTTAAATTCAGAAGTAGCAACTTCATAACAATTCAACTTACTTCTACTCTATTATATAATACTAGGCTTCCTGTAAAGAAGCTTCATAGCTTTCATCCAATTTGGATTGGAACATTACAAATCTCTAGACAGAGTAGCATAATTCTCAGTATTCAGATAAAAGCAAGTTAGTGTCATGTTATGACATCTCCAAATTTTAAAAGCAAGCCTGAGTGCTGGCTGTGATGACACATACCTGCAATTCCAGCACTCAAGAAACTGAGACACGTGAGTTCCAGATTAGCCTGGGTTACGTATTGAGTTTAAAGCCAACCTAAACTATATAGTGAAATCCTGTCTCAAAATAAAAAAAAAGCAAGCTCATGGATGTAAATTGAAGTATTGAAATGTAAAGATCAGTACTTCCCCCGCCCCCACTCCCTACTTACTAGCTTTTAATGCAGACGCATCCCAGTTAAGGGAATTGTAAGGAAAAGTGGAACTATGTGGTGGAGTGGGTCTTAGGAATTACATGGACTGGATTTTAATTCTAACCCTTACACATACAAGCTACTGTGACTTTGGTAGATTGTACATTCTCCCAGAGTTTCAGTTTCTGCATCTGTAACCTCACATGATTGCTGATACAGGGACAGAAGGGAACCAACACAGACTGCCACTGGCAGAGGCTGGTCCTCAGCAGGTGACCTTCAACACATTCTGACCCGCTTCCTGCCTTCTCTCTGCTTGCATTACAAAGTGAGTATAAAAGGCAACTTTGGAAAGGATTGAACTGGAAAGCTTTTTTATGCAAAAGGCCTTGGAGTTTTCAAACTGTAAACATTTTCTCTGACAACCAATCTTTGGCCAGCTCTGATCTAGCTTCCAAATAGTTGCCAGTATATGATTTGGGTCATTTTTGGTAGACCCAGATGCTTTTGTAGATCAAGATGCTGTGTATATCATGCTTTGAAGGACTGGAATTTTGGCTGTTTCTTAATGAAAAATGTGGATAAATTGTTATTTGGAGTTTATAACCCTATTGGTAGCACATGGGACTCCAGTATCATTCTACTAAATACCACAAGACTTGGCCTTGCTCTCTGTAGGACTAGGCTGTCTTAGGTTGATTGTGTTTCCTTGCCTGCAAAAAGGGACATATATTCAAAAGAAATTAAAAGATCAAAATTGAAAAAGGAACTTGGAAGGGTGTTAAGTTCTGTGGCATGAGGATCTACTGGCAGCCCTTAGAGCTTGACACTTCCAAGATACTTGTCAGACTTGAACAGCTTTGAGAAAACAATTTAGGTGCAGCCTTATTCCTCTGCCTTAGAACTTCTCTCCTTTTGTGAGATTTCTAGATGGTGCCTATTGCAGTTCTACCAATACATTTCTCTTGATTGTTTTGACTATTCTTACAGGTTCAAAACAGCATGTTTCAGCAGATGCTACTACAGCTTATATGAAGATTACAAACTGAAAAAAAATTCTTTAAGATTATGTAATGGGTTTTTTGGGAAGAAGAAAAAAAATTCTTTAGATTTAAAATTTCATAAAGTAGCTCGGTGGCACAGCGCCTTCCTGGCAAGCATGAGGTCATGAGTTTCATTTCTGGTGCCTAAAAGGGGAAAAAAAGAAAAAAAAAGGCACTTCTGAGTATCTACATGGCTCTTTCCACACAATGATAATTATTTGTTACCTATGTCTATCACACTGTGTCATATTCATATTCATATTCATATATATATATATATATACATATATATAGTTGGCCCTCTGTGGCTATGGGTACTGAATCCAGAGATTCAATCAACTGGATAAAAAAATAGGAAAAAAAGATCACACTTGCACTAAACATCACAGATTATTTTCTTGTCATTATTCCATAAGTAATTCAGTATACTATTTGCATAGCGTTTACATTGTACCAGGCATTATAAGTAATATAGAGATGATTTAAAATGTATGAGAGGATATTTGTAGGTTATATGTAAATACTACATTGGTGTTTTACATAAGGCGCTTGAGCATCCTTGAATCTCATTATCTGTAGGGGAGAAGGGCTGCTGGAACCAGTCCTCACTGAATATCCAGGGATGACTGGGCTTGTTTGCTGTACTAGAATGTTAGTCCCTTGAGAGCAGAGATTGTGTCCTACCTTCCCTATACCCATGGTGCCGAGCTCAGCACACAATACAAAGCAGATGCACAGTTAACACTTGCCTCAATTACTTTCTCACTGCTGGGACACGATACCCAAAAAAACAAAACTTAAATGAGGAAAAGTTCATTTTGGCTCATGTTTTCAGTTCCTAGTCCACTGGCTCCACGTCAGGATGGCATGGGACAGGGGTATAGTGGAGAAAAACTGCTCACATCTTGGCAGCCAGGAAGCAGAGAGAGAAAGAAGGGACCAAGTAGGAAAATAACATTGAACTGTATTTTCAAATTGCTAAATCATTCTTTCTCTTGGCTGCTCAATTGCTGCAGGCTGTGCTTTGACTCCATGTTTTTGGGTTTTCCTTCTAAAATTTCTTGTTTTCTGGTTAGATTCATCTTTGCCTTCAGAAGGGTGTGCAACTCTCTGCCATCTTCTCCTTCTTCTTTTGTTTGTTTTTTGCGGCACCGGGGATTAAACTCATGACGTTGTGCTTGCCAGGCAGGCACTTAGGCCGCTGAGCTAGATCCCTGGTCCTTCTTCTCCTTATTTGCTGTCTCTGATGCACGTTGTTTCTGCAGCCTGGGCTGAGTCAACACAAAGAAGTTGACATGCGATGTTTTCAGTTTCAACCCCAGGGAATAATTCTCCTGCGCTTACTTATTCATATGCTTTGTTCACAGAAACTTTGAGTCTAGTGCCTTCTAATTGCTGACCTAAATAATAACTCTAGATTTTTAAATGAAGTTCATTTTAGTAACAATCGGGAGACATCACAGAAGCTAATGAACTTGGGATTTCTATGAAACCGCCCAAGCCAATAAAGCCTACTTTTCAAGGTCCCCTTTTCTTAGTTCAAGGCCACAAAAATCAGAATATAGTGAAATTGGACTTCCAGTCCACATTTGCATTGTCTAATTAATAATGAGTTATAAATCAAGCCACCAAACGCCTACACATGTTCTGTTTTCCTGCTTTTACGGGTAAACCTCTGTAACAACCTGCAAGGACAAAGTTGAATTTAGAGGTCTCATACTCCTTGGCATTCAGCTCAGAAATGTAGTGACCCAGGGACAGCTGGCTGCCAGCCCTGAGGCCAACCGCCTCCCTCCCATCCCAGCTCTGTCCCTAACTAAAAGAGATCAGCATAACACTGTGTGCATTTCTAGGCCCAATTCAAGCTCCAGTCATACAGCCTTGGTCCCTTTGGACAGCAACACTTTGGGCACCTTTGGGTGAGCACCACCTGCCCTTTGACAATGGACCCAGAGAAGAGGCCACAAAGGCTCAAGGCCATTTGGTTAGAGTCCTGGGAGCCCAGACCGTGGACTAGAAGAAAAGGCGTAAGCTCTAGGTGGGAAGGGTATAGTCCATGGAGGACCAGGTGCTTTCTAAAGCCCAGGCTCCAGGGCAAGGATCCCTTTGCCTGAGTGTAAGTGTGCAATCATTTAACCCAGTGGTGCTTGCTTCATGCCCTTCCAGCCCACCTGTCATTTCAGTCTCAGCCTCAGTGAACTTTTCCACAGTAGCTCTGGCTTCCCTTGTGCTGCCAGCATTCCATCTCACACGCAGGCTAAGCTTTCTGCCCCAGGTCAATATCCACCATTGTAGGAGTTTGCCAGTATACAAATACAGCCCAGAAATATCTCAAAGTTAATAGCCTTGGGAGAAATCCTCAACCAGCGTGGGACAAGAACGGGTAGGCAGCTGCTCAAGCCTCCTGTTGTTTGGGTGCAAATTTCTGGATGCCTTTTTGAGGTCCTGGCAGAAACAAACCTATTTATTGCAGCAGCTTTCCTTCCTTCCTCGTTTCCTCCCTTCTTTCTTTCCTTCCTCCCTTCCTTCTTCCCTTCCCTCCTTTCTTCCCTCTCTCCTCCCTTCCTGTCTCTTTTCTCTCCGTCTCTGTCTGTCTCTCCTTTTTCTTTCTTTTCTGTTTATTTGTTTGTTTCTCATTATGTGGTTCAGGCTGGCCTTGAACTCACTGTGTAGCCCAGGTTGCCACAGATCTGTGCCGTGCCTCTTTCCTCAGTCTCTTGGGTGGCTTTTCTTTCTTGACTGTCTCACTCAGCCTGCTTTTCTGACGCTTGCTTCCTGGGATCAGATACCAAATAAATCACCCACATCGAAGTCCTTACTTCAAGCTCTGCTTTTAGGGGAGCTCAAAAGGATAACAGGACAAATCCAGGAGATGGAAAGACAAGTCCACTCCAAGTACAAGCAGTTTTGTTAGCAATCTTACTGAAGTCCTTTAGCAGCAATCTTTTAAGAACTTTACCAACTGTAAAAAGCGATCTCCACATATTTATGTGATAACCTAATCTCATATAAAAGAAATTTTGCGATTTTTAAAGTAAGTAGGCCCTTTGTTCTTTCCTCTGTATTCATGTCTAAATTCGTTTTATGGTGCCTCACTTTCATGGTTAAAATTTCCCTGAACTGACTTGGATGTGGTTGGTTTCTTTGGAAAGTGAGTCCAGGAAGCAATGGTGAGAAAAACACAGAGACTAAGACCAGCAAGAAAGAAAAGCCACTCAGAAGGCTGAGGCAAGAGGCTCATCATGAGTTCAAGGCCAACCTGGGCTACATAGAGAGACTGAAATGCAACAACGGGGAGTGGGGAGGCAGGCAGGAAAGCTGAAATGACAGTACACTATTGTCACTGCTACAATAACTAGGCTCCTTTCTACCAGATCTTCCCCACCTGTGGGTAAGCAGGATGGAGGAAGCTGCTTATGTTTCCATTTTCATGTACAAGGAAGGGAAGCAGAGCAGAAGTGAGAAGCTGCTATTCATTTTGATACTAAAGAAATGAAAGTACAAGTAGATCTTTTCACAGCTGACCATGGGACTGAGGACTGCCTGAATGTTCTGAATGGTTCTAGCTCCAAATTTGTGACCGATACTGGTAAACACATTCCTATTGGTCAGACCTTTGTCCAGATTCAAGTTTCATAAAACAATGACACCATGTAATGGGAGGTCTGGTAAGGTCCTGAGTCTCTTGTTCCTCAGATTTGAGAGCATCTTCTAATCCTGACCTGGGGATGAACTCAGCCATCTACTGCTTACCTCCACACTTGAAAAACCAAAGGTAGAGTGGGTGGTAGAGAAAGGATCTGTCACTGAACAGAGTTCTAGGAGGTCCCTCTGATGGGGAGCTCAACTTTGCCTGCGAAAGAAAAGAAGTGCAGAGAAGAATTTCAGGATAACTCTGTGAGAGACACAGGCCGATTCACTATATAGTTAAAAAATAAGATGAAATGGGCAAGGGACTTCACTTTGAGGAGCTAAAGGGGACAGTTCTGATATAGATCTGACTAGCTCTGGTCAGTTTCTCAGTTTGGGTTTTGCAAAGTGGCCTTATTATTGCCTGAGGGACCAATTCACTCTCCTGGAGATGACTGTTCTGCTTGGGGCAGTGTTATAGTCAGGGGTTGCAAGGAGAACAATTATACACAGGACACAGAATTTATAGTGTCATTTTATGATGGTCGCCCAGAGTTAAATACAAGGAAGTACAGGAAATCTGCCCACAACACTAAAGACACAAGGAAATCTAGCTGAGGGCCTGAATCCCACAGCAGTGTCCTGCATGAATCCAGCTGAAGACCTAGAGCCCATGACGATGCCTCCCAGGAGTCAAACTGGAGACCTAGAGCCCACGACAATGACTCATGCAAGTCTGTTTCACAGATCTGTGCTGGGAAAGGTCAGCGGTGGAAGTTAGAGAGTCTATGCCAGCAGGATGAAGGATCTGTGCTAGTAGGTTGAGAGTTGTATTCTGAAGCCAAGAAGCAATGCTCAAAATAAGGACCAGGGCTCTCCTGAAAAGTACCACAGCCATCCTCAGTGACCATGAGGTTCCGAGCTCCTCTGACGATGAGAGCAATCGAGTACATGTCGGGAAGCCAGCATGATGACTTCTGGAAATTAAGCAGCACACATCTTCTCCTCTGGAGCCAGGAAGGGATGATCAGTGTAAGGACCAGAGCTCCCGCAAAGTGAACCACAGCCATTCTCAGCAACAAGGTCCCGAGCTCCTCTGATGATAATGACCAAATTCATATCAGGGAAGCCAGCATGACAAGCTCCTCCAGGAGAACCAATGGCCCCAAACAATCATACTTATGAGAAACCACAATGCCCTACTCTTCCTCTCCACATCTCTTTTTATGCTGGCAACTTTCCTCAGGTGGGCCATCTATGCTCAGCACCATGCTGATTTCATTCAGTGGGTGTTAAGTGGACCACCAGTTTTTAATCCATAACAGGCAATCTCATTTTTCAGAGGCTTTGTGGGAATCCTGGTGACAGGAGGTTTAGGGCAATGACTGAAGGCTTCTGGGCAACCATTTGTGGTTGAAAACCTCAGTAAATCTCTTATCTTGATGTCCTCAGTCTTGAAGAGGGACGAGATAGCTTATATAAATTTAGGGCAAATCAACCTTGTTTGACCAGTTTTTAAGTAGACACTCCCTAAATGATTAACATTGCCTACTTGCAGAGCTAAGCAGGGACCTGACCCAAAGTTTTAAGGTAATAAAGGAGGCAGACACAAAATGAAGGCAGAAATGCAAAACTTTGTCCTGTTTTTAGTTTGCCTTTGGATATCTGTTGGCCTGAATGAAGAGTCACTATTTTTTCAGCAAAAGCAGATTGTAAGTCACTACCTGCCACCAAAGAAAACATGAATCATTTTAATAAACAACAGATTAAACTGTGGTCCAGAAGTTTATCTGCCCTTCGTCCCCATGATGGTCTCTGTCCTGGATCAACCTAGAAACCCATCTGTCTTACAGCTGGAAGGAATCTTAGCCAATGTGATTCTTTCATAGGATTCTAGCCTATGGTCCTGCACTGGGCCGTGCTAAAAGCCTGAAGCGTAATGCAGCCATTTGCAATGTAATAATGTTTTCTTTTTAAAAATTATTTTATGGAAAAAAAAGTAAAGCAAAATTTCACAACAAAATAATAGGAGAATAACAATAGTTAATACATTGAGTATTGTTATCTTTAAGGTAGTTACTCAGAGTACAAGATATGGGCATAAAAAATTCTCCAAATGATTAGCACCTATTTTCTACAAGCAAGTGGTAATTTTGTACTGTAAATGTGTGAAGGGATCCTGCAAGAGGTGAAATTTATGGAGTTGATTTTCTTATCTGTGCTGCCTCCTGGTGGTAAAAGGAAGATGGTACACCCAGATGGGCGTTGCTTTCAGTGCCTCATGGGAAGAGGCATTTATAGATGCAAGGACAGGTGATGTACATTATAATCAGTCAACAAAAACTTTATAGTTTAAGCCGGGTGTGGTGGCTCATGCCTGTAATCCCAGCACTCGGGAGGCTGAGACAGGTGGAT